>WBMW01004588.1:131561-218243 GCA_013396635.1 Penelope pileata | reverse complement strand
CCAGGGGCGCGCAAGTTGCGCGAGTTGCGCGCCCCTGGCCGTCGCCGGTCCCCGCGGAAGGTCTCTGCCGGCCACGATCGAGTGTCAAAGTGCCGCATCCGAGAGGCCTTATCACCCCCTGGGCTTTTGGTTGAAAACCTCACTGAAAATCGCGGCTTGCTGCGGCTGGAGGAGGGCTACGTTTTGNGGGGACCTTTCCCGCAGCGCTGCGGCTTCATGAAGCTCGGAGCGCTCCGCGTGCGGAGGGATCCGCTGAGCGGTTCGGGAGTGCTCCCAGGTCCTGAGCGCGAAGAACAGCTTATCTCCGGGGGAGAGCCGCGCTCTGCATCTGCGGCTTTCCCCATTCCCCAGGACTGCAAAATGAATCTGAGCAGGAAAACTTCAGCCCCTTTTTTCCCCATTATTATTTTCCCCCCCAGCCATCCTGAGATAACCACAGCTCTGCTCTGAAAGTAACTCAGCAACCAGGGCCGGGGGTTCTATTATTGCCGCCCCAATGGCCTCACCGCGCTCCCCCCCTACCCCTCTCAGCGCCGGGGAAACCCCCGGGGGCGGAACCCCCTCCCAAGGGGTCCCGCGAAGCTCCGGGCCGAGCCCCGGGGGCGGCTGAGCCCTCTCGGCCCCGCGCTGTGCTCCTGCACACCCCCAGGCACCCGTGTGTGTGTGCGTGCGCGTGCGAACATAGGGAGGGCAGCACGGCGCGGAGCGGAGCGCGGGGAGCAGCTCTCCTGGTGTTTTGCCGTAGGCCCGGGGCAGCGGCACGAGCCCCAGCGCCTCTCGGTCGGGGTGGGGGTTCCCAGCGCTTTCTGCTCGCTTTTCTCGCCGGCCGGCCGGGCCCGCAGCTCCTCCAGGAACTTTTCGTGCCCGGCATCTCTGCGGGCCACTCTCTCCTGTCCTCTTGGCGTCTGCGAGGAGGAAATCTGGCAGGGGCTCCTTCCCAGCAGTCCCCGATCCGCTCGGAACGCGCTGGAGGCAGCCGCTCTCGGAGGGAGATATCTGCCTTCAGATAGCACGGCCGGCCTCGGATGCAGCGGCTTCGGATTTCCAAACTAATGCTCATCTTTAAAAAGCCGAGCCAAGAGGAAAAGGCGAGGAAAGGCCTCTCGGATGCGGGAGACCTCGGGGTAAGGCGGCTGTTTACGGGCTGAGCTGGTGCGGGCGGGGGGTGGCGGGGAGTTGCAGCCTCCGCGGAACTTTCTTTTGCAGACTGCCATGCGTCCGTCCGCGCTCCCTCTGCTCCCGGGGATCCGCGTCTGTCCCGGGGAGGAGCGGTGGCACGGGGAGATGGCGCTGGAGGTGCTGCGGAAGTTGGGGGAGAGCCCGAAACGCACCGTTCTGTTTGGTTCTGAGCGTCCTAAACGGCACGCGGTGGGATCTGGGGGTTGTAAGCCCTTCCCAAAACCGCGATACGAGCAGGGAGAGACGGTACCGAGGATGCCCCGCTGTGCTCGGACTCGCAGGTGGATTCTCCCCGAGGAGGGGGAAGCTCGCTGCCAGCCTCACCCTTCGGGGACAAAAGGGCAAAGAGGAACAGAGCGGGGGTGACGCAGCCACCCGGCCCACATCACCGCGTTGCGGCTTTCGGNCCCTTTCTTTCCCTCTCTCCTCACCTGCTCGTTGCATCATTCCGCCAAAAATAATAATAACAACAACGACCAACACCAAAAAAAAATAAATCGAGAGCTTCACGAATTATTTGGGGGCATCCCGGGGAACGGCACCTCGGTTTGGGGTTTTCTTTTGTGCGAGCGAAGAGACGGTGGGAGGTAGCGGCAGCAATAAGTGTCGCACCTGATGCTTCTTTCTTTTGCAGTAATTCACCTTCTGGCCTCTGTGTACCTGGGAGGGACACGGGCAGATCCGCACTTTCCCCACTGNCGGGTGCCGCGCCCCCCCCGGCCCCCAGCGCTGCCCCTCGGGGAACCGCTCCCGGCCCGGCCCCACCCGCGCTCCCTAGGCCCGGAGCATCCGCGGGGCGGCAGCGCCCCCTGCCGCCGGTAGAGACCTTCCGCGGGGACCGGCGACGGCCAGNATGCTTCTTTCTTTTGCAGTAATTCACCTTCTGGCCTCTGTGTACCTGGGAGGGACACGGGCAGATCCGCACTTTCCCCACTGTCCTCCCCAGCCCCATCCCCGATTCCCGTTTCCCATCAGCTCTGCCCTGGAGCAAGAGCACTGCTCCCTCCAGAGTGTGGATTTGGGCAGGAAAATGCTTTTTTGGGCAGGGAAATGCCCGGTGCCCGCCGGTTCCGATGGAACCCCCCGGCAGCAGAGTTTGGGGCCGCCTGAGGCCGGCGGAGGTTCCCCAGACGGCGGAGATCCGCGAGCAGGGGCGGTGGTTGCAAACTTTCCTTAACTTTTCCTTCGGAGTGAGTTTACCGTTGTAGAAACGAGAGGGGGTGGGGGGGGGAAGGAAAAAAAAAAAGAAAAAGAAAAAACAAAAATGATTATTCAAAAGCTTTGTTTCTAAGGAAAAAATAGAAAATTGCACTATTATTTCCCACTAACTCATTTCGGCAGTTCTTATCACTACTGGAGGGCTTTCAGTTTCTCATCCAGACCCTGAATTCTGTCGGTCCCCCCGTGTAGCGCGCTCCTGCCCTCCCCGCCGCGGTACATCCGCGGTGCGTTCCGCGAGCGGCTGTGCCGGGTGCGGGGGGGACAGCGCTGTTCCCGCAGGACCGGGGGCTCCCGCGCAGCGCTGCGCCAGGCGCCGAACTCCCGCGCTGCCGCGGGACCTGGAACCCGGCCCTACCCGGGGCAGCCCCCGGGAAACCCAAAAGTTGTGGGGCGGCCTCTGCGGCCCTTCTGGCTGCTGCGGACCCCAGTGCTGTATCGAGCCCGGAGGAGAGGGAGCTCATCTGCCCTCTCTCCTCTGCTCAGTGAGAGCTTCGCGGCGGTGCTTGCTTCACCCATCGCTTGGCGAAACCGGGGCTTGCAAAGGGCATTTTGGGAGGTTCACCCCCTGACCAACACTGACCCCTCCGCCCCCCCGAGGTATCCATCCTCATGCACGGGGCAGAAGGAGTTTGTAGTGAAAGAGCCGGAATAACTCGCAAACATTTCTCCAAGCTTCTGAAGTGTAGCGACTCCATATGAGCACATTAAAGTGTCACTTAGGACGCTCATTACTACGTATTTCATTTTAAATTTTGCATTTTTTCCGAGGGTTTGACGCACATCACTGCTCGCAGTGGCATCTCGGAACGGCAGCGGGGCTCTACGCATCGACACGCGTTGTCCAGCCGGATCCCCGCCCCGGCTGCTCCGTGCTCTCAAGCACTCCAGCCCACGGGCTGCGTTTTCCGTGGATGTTTCAGGCACCCGAGCCCTGGGGTGGCATTTCCCACCCACACCATATCTGTCCAACACGCGCGTGGGTTTTTCCTTCAGCTCCGTGCGCGGTGCCGGAGCGTTTCGGCGCGGTTCCGTCGCGTTGGGGGCTCCCACCCAACAGCTGCATTCAGCCCTGCGCTGGCTCCTAGCTAAAGCCTCTTTGACAATCTGTATTTTATTATTATTATTATTATTCTTTCCTGGAAAGAAGGAAAAAATAACGAAGAGGCTCTCTTGGAAGTTCCTGAAAACTTCCCCTCGTTCCAGCGCAGAAGTCGGGGGGACGTGGGGTGGAGGTGCTGCCGTGCCCCGGCTGCTTCTCGGCCCGTTCCCCGTGGGGAGCGCAGCTCGCTGGGGCCGGGCCGCCTCTCCCCGCCGCAGGAACAAAGGGGAAGGTCGGGGCCTCCCTCCGTCGGGAGCCGCAGCGCTGAGCTGCGCGGGGACCCCGGCTGCTCTGCTCGGGCGGCCGCTCGGCAGAGCTCTCCGCAGACACCCACCCGTGGAAACCCGGAGGTTTTTGCTGCGGGAGTGGGCTCGGCGCTGCAGTTCCAGGGCTCGGGGCTGTGAGCCCACGGCAGCGCAGCGCCGGGCGCCCGCAGGAGCGGAGCTCGGGGCGGTGCGGAGTGCGCTGAGCAGGGAGTCGGCAGAGACCCCTTCCGCCGGGTCCTGCGAGGTCTGCGCTGGAATCCAACGAAAGTCTGAAGTCGAGGGGTAATTTTCTCCGTATGGGCAAACGAGCGAGGAGCGTCTCTCTCCAGAAATTGCTACCTCCGATGGGTTTGCGCTTTGTACAGACGGTTAAAGGAGAAAAAAAAGAAGAAAGAAAGAAAAAGGGGAAATAAAAATAAAAAAGAAAGAGAGAAAAAAGAGGGGGAAAAAAAAGAGAAAAAAGAAAAAAAAAGACAAACGAGAGTGATCATACGGTAAAAGAGCTCTTGTTTGCCTGCAGGTCAGGAAAGGCGCTGAGCTCCGCGCTCCGGGAGCCCCGGGCTCAGCCCGCGGGGTCGGGGCGGGGGTGAGCTCCCCGCTGACCAAGCGCAGGGAAGGAGCCGGACCCCGGCGGGCCGCAAGGATCCCACTCCGCACGGCCCCGGTGCAGCGACGCAGCCGCGGATCGGCCGTGAGGTGCCCCGGAGCCGAGCCCCGGGCAGCGCCCCGCCGGGGCCGGGCGGCGGGAGGGGAGCGGAGGCAGCGCCCGGGGCAGGAGGAGGGCAGAGAGCCCCGGGCCTCCCCCAGCGCCCCGAGCTCCATGCGGGAGGGCCGCCCCGGGTGCTGCGGGTGAGGGAGAGACTGGAGGAGCCTCGAGGGTTCGGGAAGGCTGTGACATCGCGGAGCCGCGAAGTAAGTGCCCCCCGAGGGGTAGCGGGGACCCTGGCGGTCTATATGATTGTATTTTATTTTTATTTTAAGGCATCAGTGGAACTGAGAGATCTGCTCGCAGTTGGCTCCCTCCAGCCCAGGGAACGCACATCGACAGGAGAGGGTGTGCGGGAGGTGCTCCTCTCCCGTATCACGGCGGCACTGATCTCCCCACATCGGAGCCGTTCATTCTAAAATAGCGAACCCGATGTGTTCATTTGTTTATTTGTTTGCTCGAAAGAGCTGCGCCGTTCTCCTGCTCGCGATTTCGCTGGCGCTGCTGGAGGGATGCGATCAGCGGCGCGGAGTTACGGGAACACTACAGGTGTTTGCCGGGGCTCGGGAATCCGCTCTCCTTCCTTCTTCCCCCCACCCCCTCTCGCCGGGGTTATTTCCGAGCCTTCCCAGATCGCTGGGAAAGGGTCCCACATCCCCCGGAGCTGTAAATTGAGCGCTGAAATACTTGATCTCCCTGCTTCTTTGGAGAGTTCAAGCTGGCCTCATTTTACAGGAGGAAGCGGAGGTTTTGTGAAGAAAGGCTGTTATTTCCTAGAGAATAGGCGTTTAAGTTGTTAAATATTAGCTTTTAATTTCATATTGTTCTTTTAAAAAATAATATTTATACTTAAGCCCGGGCAGGTATTCAATTGAATTTTCAGGCCATCAGCGAACCATTCTTTACACAACGGATGGAAAAGAGCCCATTGTGCGGGCGCCCGGCGGTGTTTCCGCAGCACACGGCGCTGGAGCCTCCCCCGCCGCACTCCGCGCCCGGCCCCGGCGCCGCGGGGCACTGCAGACCGCACGCTACGCGGGCGCGCAACGAGCGCGCAACGGGCGCGCAGCGGGCAGGGACCCCAGCGTCGAACCCTGCAGCGCGGGGACCGCTATAAACTGCCTGCGAAGGGCAGGAGGGAGCCGGGGAGGCTCTCTCTGATAAAGCCATGGAGAGACGAAACGAGGACATGGAAATAACGAGCGCAGCGCTGGGTGCTGCACTCAGCCGTCAGCCCCGTAGCGATTTTCCAGCTGCCCCACGAGGACCTTGAGGCCACGTCCCCGCGACAGGGACCTGGTGGGACTTCGTGGGCTCCGGGGGCTCGGGGCTTTGTGGGGTGGGGTGTGCGTGCCCAGGCCGGGCTGTTGGGGAGTCGCTTTGCCTTTCCGCAGAGCTCTGCTCCCCCGCACACTCAGCTCTGCCCCTGACACAGAAACACCGCCGAAACTTTAATTTCTGGCCGTTCTCGTTTGCGACCACCTCTACTCGGAGATTGCTCCCCCGCGCGCTTTCCCCCCACCCGAAGTGGCCATTTTACAGAACTGCACTTCCCCGCCGCCGGCTCCCACCCCGCAGCCCGGCCGTTCCCGGGTGCCTTCTTCCCCCATGTCCTCGCCCCCTCCCCGGCATCAGCACTCCGACACCAGGCTGCTCCCCGGAGCCGTGGGGCCAGGCTGACCCCAGCGGGATGGGCACTCCTGGGGCTGGAGCCCGAGGCTGCGGGTTTGGAGGGGCCAGAGCCTCGCTTCGGTCTGTAAATGCTTCTGCTCTCCATACATTGGCAGAGTGGGCTAAAACGAACATATGTAGCTCAGCATCTGCTCAGCTAGATGCATCTCGCAGAGGAACATTGACTTTTTCACCTCCAGGTCCTAAATGGGAAATAAAAAGAGGTCGATGTCCTCTATTCTGTTTGCAATTGCCTATCCTAGGATTAAAGAGCTCTCCGTTTTACTGGCTGTCTTTCATTTAACTGTTTGGAGACCAGAGATGGAAAATACTTGCAGAGAAGAAAAGAATAGCTGCATGGGATCGTTTGCAATTCAGCGTGAAAATATTCTAACGAACCCATTTCTATCCCAGTGCCGCTGAAAAAATAGCACACAGCCGTCAGCAGCCCATTGCGCTCTGCTGGACAGCACGGAAAGTTTTAGGCAACCAAATTCCTAATGGGATACAGCAACAAACAGCACAATCCTGTCTTTGACTAAACTGTGTGGCAGCTTTAATTGCTAAAAATATTCGTAACGGCTGAAATGTTACAATTTTGGTAAATGGGAGACTTCCCGCGAGTGGCAGCTCTGCAGTCCATACGGACAGGGCTGGCACATGTGGAGGAATAGCCAGGCTGCGAGCTGCGGGCAGGGCGTGCCAGAGGGATGCACAGCCAGAAGCAGCTGCCTTCACACTGCCAGCACTGCGTCCCAGCCACGCTGCACAGAGCTGCAGGCTCCACAGATGGGTACTGCCCGCTCGTGGCTCACCTGGCTCGGAGCACAAGGGCTGGCCAGGACAGTCCCGGAAGATGAGTGCTTTTCTTGCTTGTGTTGCACATCCCAAAGCGTCCAGAAAAAGAGCAAGAAGGGAATTATTCATCCTAAGCTAAAACTTGTGGGCAGTCCCAGCACTCAGAGGAACCCTATTCATGGCATTCATGCTGGCCCACAGAGCTCTCAGGCTCTGACAGCCTTCTTGGAGAAGTTACTGGCTATGGGTTATTCATTTGCCTTGCAATAACACTTAGCAGAGCCTGCCAAGGGTTAGGGCACTCCTGTGCAAGGCTGCTCTGTGTATGGAGCTGGAGGACAATCTCTGGCCCAGGGGTCAAAGGAAGAGGGCAAAGTGAAAAGGGCATCTTGAAAAAAGCAAGAAGTGCCAAAATCACAGTAGGGTGCAGGTGGGAAATGGTGGAGCTGAGGACAAAGGGACTCAGCTAACTCCCATGTGCTCATCACGAGCCTTCTGCTCTGGCTGAGGTCAGTGGCGAAACGTCACTCATTACTTCAAGTGCAGGACTGAACCTTCCTGCTTGATGATCTCATGATCACATTTAACTCTCAAACAGGGTTCTACATCTTGATTTTTCTACAATCCTCAACAGGTGTACAGCCACACAGTGCTGTGTATTGCTTGCTATCGAGGCAGAACCATTGAACGTGGCATAAAGCAGATCTCAGGACAAGCTGCAGAGCCAGGACGCGCGGTCACGGTGAAGATGCTGGAGGTGTGTGGCTTGTGAACTGCTCTGCAACACTTGCCCTCTGCCTTACTGCGTCACTCCGAACAACGTTTCATTTATACTTCCTCTGGAAAAAAACCTTTTTTTATTTAGAGTGATTAAATAGTTAACAAGTCATCAAAAATGGCCATGCGAGCTGGGAGGAGGGAGCTTAGTGCCAAATTTCCTTTCCAAATATGAATGAGCCCAAATGTGTGGTCAAGTAAAGGAATAAAACTGAGGTCTCAGAGGGGATCAGTCTCATCAGGTTTATTTAACTTTGTTTTTTTCTTGATTTTTTTCCAACTTTTTCAATAAACACCAATTCTCATCTGTTATCCTTAGATTTGATGGTGTCAGGCAATGGAACCACAACTCAGGGCACAGCTTCCTCCTTCACCTTAACCAAAACCTGTCGGTAGCCAGGCAAGGCCTTGAAGCATGCAGGAGCAGAGAAGAGGGGCAAAGCAGTTCCCCCGCACCCAGGTGCCCTCCTCCCCAGCTGTGCCAGGCTGGAGCCCGCACCTCCAGGACGAGCCCCACCGCCAGCCCCAAGCACGCTCTGTGCTGTCAGACATGTTCCGGACAAGATGCAGAACGCCATTGTTTCGGGGCAAGCTGTTTCCTTAGGGCTGTCTCTTGGGCAGCTTGCCTGAGCCGTAAATATGTTCTGCAATTTAGATCAGAAACATTAGCAACTACCAAACAAAAACAGGCAACACACCCGAACAGCCAACATGCCATAAATAACCGGCCAGATCTCTGCTATGCAAATACTTTAAGTTAGGTAGAGCAGCACTACATTGCCTTCAAAAAGTTCATTAAAAGGCTCCCCCGAGCTGTGTTTTTCACCCATAGCTTCACTTTCCAGGCTGCTCACCCTTCAGCTTGCCAGAGATCGGTGGGCGTGGGCTGCGTCGCAGTGCATTCCTGTTGGTGAGCACTGTGCCAGGAGAGCAGGGAGAGACATACGGAGTGAAGGATGGTCCCTGCCCCAGAGCACTTCCACTCAGAATAAAAGATACAGAAGAGTGCGGAGGACAAAAAAAAATAAAGAAAGGAAAATAAAACAGCAGGTGGAGATAGAGAAGTGAAAAGAAAGGACGAGACAGAGCCGAGTGGTGTGATAGCAAGCGGCCTCAGCGCAGCAGCTGCTGTCTGGCATCAGGTCCTTTGCATAAGTGATGGCTGGATGGGGCCTACAGGGGACATGCCAGCACATTTTGCCACACGAGCCATACGTTTCGTGTCACAACTGCCAAAAGTGCTTTGGGGCTGTAGGGACAGTTTGTGGCTGTGGCTTGGCAAAGCACGTCAGATGGTAAGAGTGTGTGCCTTCTTGCTGAAGAAGAAAGAAAAAATTAGCAAAACTCTCAAGCCCAGTCCTTGTGACATTATCATGAAAAGAAGGGTTTATTTATAAGGAGCGAGGGAATTTGTGAATCACAAACCTAGCTGGCAGTGTGCAGTGATCTGGGAGCATCACTGGGGAAGTTTCCAGCCCCTGCCCCTCCTCGATCCCCTGCAGCCCTGCCCATGCCGGAGGAGGGCTGGGAGCAGGCAGCCAGCGGTGCGCAGGCAGCTGGGGGGCAGCAGCCGGGCTGCCCCAGGTTTTCACTCAAGTGTTTCTGGCACAATGAACACCTCAGTCTGGAAACCTTGGCCCCTCTTAGGTTACACTTCTAGTTCAAAAATCATTCCTGTCAGTTTGAAAACCACATCTTTTAAAACATCATGTACTTGAACATTCTTTCTCCCCCCCCCCGCCAGTCTATTGCCTTTAATGTAGCAGGGTTTAAGATCATCATGTGCTTGAACTCTGAGCTGCTCCCAGGCATCTAAAAAAGTAATTGGAGTGTTTAGGCTTTAAATGGATTCCGTTTTCAATCTAAATGGTATCACACATCAGAGATGTCAGTGTGAGTGGCTGAAGAGAGATTAGAAATTCTCCTAAACAGTCTGGTAATTAAATCATCTATACATCCACATATTTGGCTGAAGAAACTCAGATTGCCCCGGGCTCTGTCTCTGTGCTCCCACCACCTTTGAGCATGCACTACAGAGAGCCAACACCTGACCCTGCCTGCCAGCACCGGGTGTCAGTCCAGCTGTCTGGGAAGGCTCAGCACCTCTCTCTGGAGGAGCACCGATGTCTCAGTGGAGAGTCCTGCAGTTATCTTACTCTGCCTCCAGTTGACAGAATTAGGCACTAACTTACCTTTGGGATTTATGCCTTCATCTTTTTGTTCCTCCCATAAAATATACAGCACCTAGAAACCACTGCAAGCGGGAATATGGTGAATAATGGCTAAATTCTGCTCCAAGTTCAGACCTGAGCAGAGTTGTTATAATTAAGCCGCATTCATTACTTACCTTTTTAATCTCTTTTCTATGCTTACAAGTTTTTCTCTTCTCTGCAAAGAATCATAAACCAACAGGACAGTGGCTAGTGCAGGTGCATGGAGGGCTCTGGCTGAGGGTGCTCTCATGCTCTGCCCCCAAGTGTTCCACACAAGCTGTCAGTACTGGCAGAGCAGATGTGTTGTAAATAAAACCAATCCTTCACCTTCCTGTGTACCTCACTCACTCTAGACCCATGTATCGATCTTAAAGCAGCGCACAGCTGAGGTAGACCTCTTTGATGACAAGTGGCCCGAAGGATCACTCTTTAATGTTCTCAGCTATCAGCCCTTTGTTTGCCCTCCTCACCTCACTCACAGAGGAGCTGCTGCACAGATGCTCTCACTTTCTGTTCATCTAACAGAATGTGGAGAAATGTGTGCAGGCTCATTCCTGATACAGGAGCATAGATGGGTCTTTTTCCTACTCCTTCCCTTCAAAAATATATTAAAAGTATGAAGGCAATGCAAAAGTTTTTCCTGTACTGTTAATTGTGCTCAGTAATGTGGAAATGGCAATGGCAGCTCTTGTTATGGTAACTGTTCAATAGCTCCAAAATACATAATCTCACATATGTGCTACCAGCTATAATAATATATAACAACATTTAAAGTTACCAGTGTTGAGTTTAATCATGTCAGCTAACCCTTACCAAACATTTTGTCTGAAAAAACGGATTGTATTTCTCTACTCTGTCATTATGCTTGTGTGGTCCCCTTCTGAGTATGCAGCTGATGGCAGCAATGAAGTCGTAATCCTAAACAATGAAACCTTCTTCATTCTGCAGAATTTTGCATTCTGCAAGATCGGTTTCTTCATGCCAGGGAGGGAGCTGGGTGACTCAGAGCAGCCCAGTAACCAGAGGTAACCGAGCTCTGTGTGGGTAACACCAGCACGGCCCTCCAGGGCACTTGTTCACACCCTGTGCCACAAGCCGCAAAGCACCCAAGAGCTGCTCAACAGATTTCAGGTATTTCATGCAAAATACTGACCTCACAGTCAGCATCTTTGAGCCACTTGGGCTTGGGGCGTGCCCATCATCAAGGGATAAAATGCCTGCATCTGAAGTGCGGTTAGGAAATTGAATTAATGGTTTCTAAGCACTCCCCTCCCTTGTCCTGAGCAAACAGCACCAAAGCAGCCATGCTCAGGGAGGCTGGGAGCGAAGCAGCTGGGCACGATGAGCTGACTCTCCTTCGAGTGTCTGCAGCCTCACATTTGCTATTTTATTTGGGCTTTCTGAAAATGCTCTTCAGTGAACTGAATTACTTTCAGTTGTAAATCTAAGATGGAAAAATGCAACATTAGGCATATCTGCTCTCCCTAGCTCAAGTAATATCCATATGCACATTCCTTCCCCTTGCCAATCCCTGTTTGCTCATGACTGCTGGATTTTAAGCAAAGGACCTTGCATATGGTAGCAGCACTCCACCGGTCACAATTCAAGGCAGCTGTAGATTTCTAAATGAAATACAATATGGAAGATCTTAAACAGAGCCTCTTGGGCTTGTAAGTGCAAAAGTGCTTAAGATTCACTAAACACACACAACAGCTCTTTCCTTGTACTTCTGAAGCTCGCTGGAAGAAGCGAGGCTTGTCGTTTAGTATTGTAATTATAATGATTCATTATTATGATTATTAATTATAATCATATAATCACAGTAATGATTAATAATTATAGTCATTACTATTCATATTAGAAGAGATCCTAGAGGCCCAAGTTAGAACATGGGCCCTGTTGTGCCTCATGCAGTAAGAACAGACGCTCAGGGGCACCAAGGACACAGGGACTGCGGTCAAGGACCCGGACCCTTGAGATGTGTGCCCTGTGCCTGCTCAATGCAATGCGTGTAACCCAGCGGAGAGCCATGTGGGGTGCAGATGGAAACGTGCCCTTCTGTCAGGAACAGGTGGCCAAAAGGCACAGGATACCCTGGGGAATCACAGAGAGACAATGGCAGGAGAAACAAAATGTGAGGGTGACAACTTAGAGACCTGCAGCCACACTGCTGGTAAACACGATGTCCGCTTCTGTGCATCTCCTGGCTCTCTCACCCCAGGCTTGGGTGGGATGGCTGCTGTGGCAGTTGCTGCCTGGCTCCAGGGGGTTCCAGCCCATCCAGCCCAGCCGTGTCACATAGATGTCTTTCCCCAGGTGTGCTCCAACTCAGCGCTGCTTGAAAATTGCCCTAGCTTCTCCAGCACCCTTCTCCTTGTCATCTGTGTGGTTTAAACTTCTGACTCTGAGATTTAAAAATATTACCCTCAAATGCTTGTATAAATGCTCATTAAATCTCATCATACCATAACTTCTAGGGGATGACAACCTATCTTGTCTGTCTAGGAAGTGCCTGCAGTGTTTGCTCAGCCTGAAGTTTGCTGCCATTGAGCCTCTTTGCTCACCCCTTAAGTTTGTTCTCCGCAGCAGTTTAACACATTGCATGCTAATTCAAGAGCCTATTATTTTATGCTCAGAGGTCTCCCAGAACCAAGATACTACCAAAATTATTGGGCCTAATCACGAGTGTAAAGATCAGTGTGCATAAATCTTTGCAGGATTAAGTCCTTGGCCTTTTGTTCTGCTTGTGCGCAAATTGCTGCTTGCTTGCACCTCCTTGTACGTGTTTAGCTTTGAAGATACAAAAGGTAGGGAGCTCTACGCCCAGCGCTGCAGTTTCTTTGTTCTTTTCGTCTAGTCCCAAATTGCTAGGTTAACTGCTAAAAGCTATTGGCATTGTTCTTTTTGGAGACCACAGGACCAATTCAGCTACTGAGGCATGAGCCGATCTAACTTCTCTAGCTTAAAAGATATCTGTACCAGATCAAGTGGTAGAAATAAGGAACAAAACCTGATTTTTCAGGGTATACAAAATGGGTGAAACCTTCAAAATGGGTGATCACTTCAAAAACTGGGGAATATAAAAAGTTGTGATACTTTCTCCAGCCCTCAAGTCCCCACAATAGGGAGAAGCACCGTTGAGAAAAGGCTTATCTTGTTATTATCAAACACTGCAAAGTTGTTCTCATATTGCATGGGCAGATCTGCTGCAGACTTCATTAGGAAACTTATTGAAAGCACATTTGGTACGTGCTCCATGACACAATGCAGAGGAGAAAAACAGGAGCAGCCCTGGAGGTACTTGGGTTCTTTCAGCAATGCAAGGAAAGATTCTGGCTGGCACGCAGGTACAGGTGTCTTTGTTCCTACAGGACAGTGTTGCTGCTTAACAAACAATTGCATGACACGATGGGATTCTTCAGGGGGTCATTTAGTTGTTATTAAAACACTTTGCATCCCTATGTACTCTCAGTAAAAATGTCCTTGTAAAGAAAATCTAAGGCTGGAAAACGAAGTTTGGAAATGACAAAGTTAAAGCCTTCTTATGATCCGGTCCCTGATTACGTGATCACATATGTATGTTGAACAGGGAGTGAGGCGGAGCTGGAGAGTCCAAGCGAGTGAGTTATGGCAGAGCCTTGTCTGATTCACTACAAAGGTTAGATGGTATGCACTCTATGAGACATGTGGCCGCACAGCAAACAATGAGCATAAAAATAAAAATTGAACAGCTGCCTCATTTGCTAAGCACGTCCATCTTGTACATTGAGCAAGCCCGGGTTCCTACAGAAAAAAAACCATCTGATCGTATTAGCTATATATATATACTCATGCGGATACATCAATATCGGCTGCTTTATAAGGCTGGGATGTGTCCTGGACTCCAGACAGACATAAGAATAAAAGACATCTTAGAGAATATTGCATTTTTGGCAACATGTGTTGGCTCAAAGGAATTGTAAAGGAAGTAAATTAAGTACTACTAAGAATGTCTATATTTATAGCACTTTTCATACAAAGATCCCAAAACACCTCTCAAAAAATTAAGCCTCACAACATTGCTGTGATCTGAGTAACAAGAGTTGTTTCTTTTCTAATGTGCAAAGTGAATCAGAAGAAGAGGAGGTAGGTTAACCAGGCCATCAAGAGCATAATGTCTGAATTTCAGGCTCTCATTTTAGCCCAACTGTATTCTGTGAAAACATCCAGGGAAGCTATTGATTTTCATGCTCTCTTGCCCTTCTCCAGCAATCCAACACATTGCTCAGGCATATGGTTAACTTAAGGCCAGTGACTGTTGGCCTAGGTTTCTGAAAAACAATTTGGAGCGCAGTACGTATGGTACTGCAGAGACAAAAAGTAGGTTTATAAGAGCATTGGTCATTTTACCAACCATGCCTAGAATTTCCTGGATGTTACGAATGTTCATCTGAATCCCCAGTGTCAGACTGTATTAAAATACTGTCCTCAAAAAGGAACATTCCAAATTTCCATGATCTTTGCCAGTTTCCAATGATTTGACATTTATTTGAGCTATTGTGCAAAGTTTTCTGTTGAGTCAGATCATTCAGGACTAGCTGCTGGGACCACAGAGTGTCAGCAGGACATAATTCATCTGCCGCTAATGGCAGCACAGTTTATCAGATAGGTAATGCTGCTGCATGCAGAGATATGCCACTAGGAAATTTATTTTTTTGTTAAAATAGGAATTAAGTGTTCTGTTGCCCTTCTCGTCACCTGTTGGATTTCTTTAGGAGGAGAAGTGATTCTAGTATCTTTGTGGGGAGAGAGGAGGGAGGGAGAAGCAATGTATTGATTTAAATTATGCCCACGACCTCCTTTTCTCTGTATCATCCATGCTGCTTTGTATCGTTGTTGGCTTTTTGGCTGATTTGTCTTTATCTTTCTGATTCCTACACATACACACACACCTGCTCGGCCTCTGCACTTTCAGTCTATTCCTGGGGGAATTTCCCCAAGTGCTCATACCAAGCTCTTATACTTTATAATAGAAGAAATACCCACAAAGATTACGCCTTGCTCTTGCAGTATGAGCTACAGTTGAATAAAACTTCCCTGGCTGTGTCTTTAAATCCACATATGCTTTTGGTGAAAAAGCTTGTCTATAAAGGTAAAGCATGTTTTTTTTTGTTTTGTTTTGTGAACTATTCTCAAAAATATGTCAGCAGGGAGCTCTAATTAGCTTTTACCTCTATAGATGGGATGTTTTGACTTAAAGATAGAATTTGGGTTGACTTAATTGCTTAGATCTTAAGCTGTGCAAGGCAAAGACCCCGTGTGCTGCGTGCCTGTGTAGTACCTCGCAGCGCTGGAACCAGCCTGCTATTCCTCAGCAAGATCTCAATGCAAATAATGAATGCAGCTACATAAGAGGACGTTGAGTGACTCATTCTAAACCACAAGATGTTTGGACTGCAAATAAAGAAAGATATGTGGGATATAATCTGCTGCTGAGTTTTAACACAATTCCTGTTAACTTTGAGCTGTGCATGGACAGAACAATAGCAGGCTATAGATTTTGTTTCCGTCCCCAACACTTTGCTAAATGCTGCGAGACTAAAAGGTTTTGAAGGTTATGTCCAACGTCCTGTGGAACGAACGACAAATGTCAACTCTTACACTCCTGCAAGATCTGAACGGGAATAAGACAACTCTATAGACTAAGGCAAGTTTATTATTACAAATACCTTATTAAATCTAAATGGTAATGGCATTCCAATTAGCTCATTGTTAGGAATCTTTCATGTTTGACTTTCATTTAGACTGATTATGGGAATAATGCAGACCCTGCATAAGTAATTGGCACAAAATAAAAGCATTTGAGTTGCAAAAAACCTCCTAGAGGCTGCGCGCTTTAAAAAAAATATATAAATAAAAGCTTCCTATCTTTCCCAGCTCATGAGCTCTCCCTGTTCACCATAATAATAAGACAACCCATTGAGCCTCCCGTGGGCCTGGCAGTATCACAGTCCCCTTTTACCTTCCCCTCCCTTCCCAGCAGCTGCAGGGGGGCCCCCTCTCTTCCCTCCCCACCTCCCGCTCCCTGCTCCCGTCTCCGCCAGTCTCGGCATGGTTCCATCGGTCCTGCCCAGTCATGGTTCTTTCACACCCAGATCACAGTTGGGCCTCCTCTCTCGCACCCACCTCCTCCTCCCAGCCTCCATGATGGCCTCTACAGCAATCAGGCGCACAGTGGGAGCTTTGCTTCACAAGCCAATCCAGGCCGGAGGTTTCCCTTCCTCCCTTCTTAAGGGAAGGAGGCCCAGAGTGGGGTGCCACCATGGCTCCCTCTGGCTACGGAGAGCCCATCCAGGCAGACCAGGGCACCTGGAGCCTGCAGGGCCCAGCTCCCCATGGGGTGCAGGCTGAAAAGGAAACGTCCTATTGTGAAAGAAACTGGTTAGGGGGAAAGGCATCCAAAACCACTGGCCCCATTTCATTAGGTTAGGGGAAGGAGCAGTATGAGATATTTGGTGAGAAGGGAGAAGGCCACAAGCATTCATCCCTGCCAGACTTTCCTTCCTCCATCTCTGACTAATCCAGTGCCAGCTCCGTCCTGTTTCTGGGCACAGAGGCTGCAGTGAAATGTGCACTGTAGGAAGGAACATTTTCCTGCTCTGGATGCCTGCCTCGGTCGCACCCTGCTCTGTGCTGGGGCCAGGCCCAGGCCTACACCTCCTGCCCCATCCCAAGCCGTGGTGGGGGCAGGAGGCCCAGCAGGTGGGCTGGGGGCCTGGCTGTGCTCCAGCCCCTTCCCTGCAATGGGATTGAGCCGGGAGCGGTGCTCTGGATCACAGCTTGCTGGCAGGGCAGACACAGCATGTGTTAACCGTATGACGGAGCACCAGGAAAGGTCTCTCTAGTATGAGAAAGGGAAGAGCCAACAGTTCCTATTTGGGAACTATTTGGCTTCTGCAGGGCTCTGGCTCTGTAGGGTGAGCTAGAAGCTGTGTGTAAGCAGCAGAAGGGTTTTGGGAAAGGCTAAGGAAGAAGATAGCAACAGCAGGTAACTATCATATAACACAGAACAGCTATGACATCCCCATCCTTGGAGGTTCTCAAGGATTGGGCTAACAAAGTTGTGAGCAACCCAGTCTGAATTTAGTGCTGACCCTGCTCAAAGCAGGGAGAGCAGACATCTCTCAAAGTAGAGATCTCCAGAGGTCCCTCTCAAACCAAATGGTTCTGTGATTGTATGACTGAAGACGGGTTGGGAACAGCTATTTTGCCCTCTCCACTTGGCGAAAGCATTTTCTGTTTCTGAAGCACTGGGCACAGAATCCCTTCCATCACTGGAGGAACAGCATTCAGAGAAACCCATTTGTGCTGGAGGCATCATTCCTGAGATGCTGGTGCTCCCCATGTTCACTAAGCAACTGCAACTCCACAGATGAGGGTGATAATCCTTTGCAGCTGACCTCCTCCAGTACTTCTGCAGGGTTACGGACTGCCAGCCTGCTGGTAGCATGTCTGCCTGCCTTCCTTCCTCCTGCCCAGTGATGCTCCTGATGACATCAAGGGAAAGATTTCCATGGATTTCCGTAGGTCAGGACTTCTATCTCATGCTTAGTGCAATCTCCGTATTGGCTGGACCATGAGCTCTATGAAAATTAGTAAAGTTTTATTTAGTAATATTTGATCTATCGTAACCTAGCATCACAGTCTTGTTAGGAATTAAATGCCTGTGGTTTTTTCGTTTGTTTCAGCTTTCTTTCTTTTTTTTTTTTTTTGGTGGGTTTCTTGTTTGCTTTCATTTTGTTTTTGTGATGCAAATAATGAAGTAACTGGCTGAAAAAGCTGCAACAGGTGAAATAACATGTTATAGGCACATGCCTAAGTAAAGCACATAGCTAAGCATGCGCTTAATTATTTTTCTGGAGTGAGTATGGGTACTTGCCTGAACTGAAATGGAAAACTGTTCCATAGCTGAAATATATAAACAGACCTGTACAAGAGAAGACTGTATTGTGTGAATGAGAAATATTCCCATGGATGGCTAAGTTTTAAATTAACTCTGATTTTTATGGGACTCTTTGAACCAGAAACCACTACAGAACTTTTAATACTAAGCTGGCAGTAATTTAGCCATTGCTGCATTGTCAGGCATATTTATCCTGCCTTTGTATTTGTAACTGGTTTATATTTACTTGTCACATTAAAATAACCAAGAATTCACTTTTGTGTGTTTGAGCCGTTCCGATGAGGTATGTGCAGATAAGAGCCTTGCTATCTGTCTGCAGTAATAAAGATGAAAAATCTGCTGACATCCCAAACAAGCTGTAAACTAGGGCATTTAACAATGCTCATTTTAATGCTTAAAATCTCTGTGTTGTCACTGTAAATTAGGAACTTCAGGTTAAATCTTGGATGTGTTGAAGTCATCTCCAACAAAGATCCAGAGGAGATAACTGGCTTAATAGCTACAAAATTCTTCTGAATAACCTTACTTACACTTCTGTCTATAAGGTTAACCAGAAAGGAAATTATGCAGAGTAAATTTTCTCTGTTTAAAACCCATAAGCCTTGCAAATTATATTTACATTTAATTAAAAAGTAGACACATTAGTCATTTTTTTCTGTACTTTTTTTTTTTTCAGATTCTACTCTGGTTCAGAATTTCTCTACAAGATGTTTAATGATAATCTTTTTATAAATGTTAAGATATTTAGACAAGGTTGCCTTTAACCCGGAATCTTGATTTGTAAGCTTAATAAGTTTCCAAACATATTAGTAAGAAAAAGTAAAAAAAAAAAAAAAAAAAAAAAAAAAAAAAAAAAAAAGAAAANAAAAAAAAAAAAAGGAGCAAGTAGAAAGAATCTAGGTGCATTAACAGTACTCGGGAGTGATACGTTCAGGGAGAGATAAACTCCGTAGCCTTTGAAATGTAGCCTTCTTGTCTGCTTTAGAATTAAATCATCTTCTTATCTCAGTTGTACATCCATACTGTACTCTATGAGAGAATGTATGTTCTGTCAACGTTTTAAAAGTTATAGCCAGAAAGATTAGTGATGTTAGTATCTGGATTTTGACATAAGTCTCCTCAGAGAGTGCCTAATTTGGATGCTGATTTCTTTGTTTATTCCATGCCTTCTCTAAGAATTGTATTTAACTGTGGGAAAAATAACTGGAGAATACTGAACGTTAAATTCCCAAAGCTGACATGAATTCCAAGCACTGGTCAGCTACCGAGAAAATTCTGTATTGATCGAGGGAGCTGGATATGGGAAAGAAATCCTGAGGAGACCTTGGAGACGAGGGACAAAACCTCGTTTGATGGTGAAAGCAGACCACCAGGACAACACTATCCCCAAGCCCTGCACTGTTAAATTATCACCATTTGAAACAAATTAAGCATTTTGGGGATCAAAGTATTAAAGCGTGGAAGCCATAAATGTATTGCCCATAGCAAACAAGTTCAAATGAGAAAGATGAGATAATTGGACCAGGGGGAGGTGAAAGAGAATTCTGATGATTACAGTTATTTGGAAATCTGTGGAGGGAGGATCCCTATGGCTGAGAAACATTTCCACACCTAGAATTTGTGGAGGATGAGGTTGTGGTGGTGACTAGCTCTTTGATGTCTTTTCCTTTCCCCGCCTATATCTAAGCTTCACTTCAGTCTCAACCAGCATCTTGCTCCCAGGTGAGGTTAATTCCTAGATTCTGTGGGGAGCTATCAGCCAACTTATTAAAAGCCTGCTTAATTAGTAATGATATTGCATTTTCACAATGAAAGCATGTACACAAAGGTCTGAAGTTAAGAATTACAGTAACAGAGGATAATCTACAGAGAGAAAACAAGAGACATTAATGCAGTGCCCAGACTTGTCCATGCATTGTGCTTAAAGCCATCCAAGTGATGAGTGTGTATGTGGGATATTTGACTAAAAGCTCACTTAGAAGAAAATAGAATAAAGCCAATAGAAATAAGGAGGGAGAGGAGAAGAGGAAGGACAAAGTAAGACAATTTCCTGATGTGCTGCGTCGATTCACAGATCAATAATCTTCCACTGGAAAGGCACTTGTGAAAGCGAGCCAGGAGGTTTCCCTGCATGATGCCACAGCACAAACATCCACCAGGATTATCTTACAGGTCTGTGCTGCTCAGCCAGGAGCCTGCACTGGTACCGCACACAGTTAACACTATGTAGTTCCCAAATGAAGGTCATTTACCCTAATGTCAAATGGAATTCCATTTTTTTTGTAGCTCTGATGGTACTTTGGCAAAACCTAATTGGCTGAGCACTAAGCAAAATGTTTTCTCTTGCTCCTATTGACTCCTTCCTCTTTATATCTGGTGTCCAGAACACAATCTGTAACAACCCCAGCTCCAGATCTTCAGCTTTCACTTGACAAAAAGTGACTAACTCAGAATAAAGAGGCAGGGAGAGAAACAAAATGAAGCTGAACAGTCTGCATATGAAAAACATATCTGAATGGTTCAAGCACTTTTAGGCCTGAAGATGAATTTCCTCTGTGCAAAAGCAGCTGAAGGGAATCACGGGATCATAAAAGCTTTCTCTGCATAAATTACAGAAAGGTCAGAAATTCATGGAGAAGATTTGACCTTAGCAGGGTAAGCTAGGGTGGCTCTAGTTGTTAGTAAATTAGGCATGACAGCTACTCTTTAGCCACTGTTTAATTATGAAAACCAACATATTTTATGAGAAGTATTTTAACAAAATAGATTTTCAGCAACAAAATATCCTGATGAGTCTTTCCCAGGTTTATGCTATTTTCTCAGAAGAGCAAACATTGCATTATTGCATTCCAGAAATTATTACTGCTTTGTTTCCAGAATACCTGAAAAAAAATCATACTTTTTCCTCTCTTCCCATTTACTGTATGAAGGTCCATCTGTGTTTTCTGCTGCAAGATACGAACCTGGCAGTTGCCTTATCCTGGAAAGGATGATTTTGTCCAAGATCTTCAAAGCAGAGCGAGCCATGTGACTGTCTGTAGGGACACAGTCCAACCAACTCATGAGGAGCTCAGCAGAGGGAGGTGAGGCACGTGTTAGGTGGTGTGTCAGTCCTGGGGTGATGGAGAGCTTCCCATGGGATTGTGCCAGTGGTGGTATTAGCGGTAAGTGAATGCAATTGGATGAGTCACAGCTTGTAAAGTAGATCCAGAGCCTCACAGGTACCTAGCTCTGTTGGTCCTAGGTCCTTAAAGCACTATGGGCATCTAATGTCCATTGATTGCAGAGAGGCTGAACACCATAACATGCCTCCTTACAGATTTCGGAGCTGAGCAGAGGTCTTGGACTCCAACCTCTGAAAAACAAAGCAGGTGACTTTAGGATAACCCAGGGGAGAGGAACAAGGGACGGTAAGAGGTCATCAAGTACAAATGACCACACAGAGCACTAGGCTTGCCCAGGTATATGGCTCACTGAAGCCAAAGAAACGGTTTCAGCAGAACAGCCCCAGAATTTTTGGCTGAGTGGGCCAGAGCTCTGCCTGCCTCCTGCCTCCTCCCAGAGTGAGTGAAATGCAGCCCGGAGACGGCAAGGCAGACCCGCCCTTTGATTTAAGTAAGCCTTGGCCAGGGCCCAGTGCAAGCCTCTGATGAGATCCATAGCTGTAAGTGACTTAGCCTGTGTCAGAGTGCAAATGACATCTCCGCCTGCCACGTGCGCTCCCTGCAACAGTAAAGATGTCATTAGATACTCCACATCTGAGGCAGATCACTCCTGCCAAACTCCGGCCCCATAGAATTTGGCATGACTTATAAAGATTAACCCATTAGTATTTATTATCGTTACTATTTAATATTATTCTCCAAATTGTCAGCAGGGGAGTTGAGATTGTGGGTAACCTGCAAACCAATGAGATTTCAGGAGAAGAAAACTTCTGGAGCTGTTTCTCTTTCCTCGCTTTCCTTGGAGCACTCCTGGCTGGCTGAGCGATGCGTGGAGCTAGGGTGACAGCCTGTGGCAAGACGGAAGAATTTCAATACACTAATCCTTTTGATTTCCACTTTCTTTTGATCTTTTCTCCACTTCCTGCTTGTCAGGCCAGACAAAGGTGGTGAAGTTTGGGTCGCTACCATCAACTCTGGTTTGAAAGATAGAAAATTGCCAGACTTTCTCCCTCTTTTTTCTCCCCGCTCCTCTTTATCTCTGGTCTTTTCAGGTGCTGCATTAAATAACAACATGTTTGACAAAAGGGTGCAGTTGCTGGCTGCATAACATGAAAGAAGTAATTTTGTGTGCATCGTTGCAAGTCTCTCTCCAGGGGGATTGTTGGTTGACCCCTTTTGATTCCTAAAAGGAGGAGCAGTGGAGCAGCCCAAGCCTTGGTTCTGCATTTTGCCACATTTCTGATCTATTCCTCCTTCTGTGACATAGGCACTGTTAGAACCAACTTCGAGTGACGGGGCAAATATCAGCTCTCTAAAGAGCAAGGCTGCATTTCTAATAACACACTTGGCATGTTTTAATTCCCTGAAATGTTTATTCTGGATCAGGGTTTTCTTCTTCTGATGCTTCTTCCTCTTGAGCAGTACAGGGCTTTATTTTTTTTATTTTTTTAAAAAATCTATATTCTTTCTATACTCTACCCAAATTAATCAAATAAATTTTCTTTAAAGCGACACTAAATGAGTTACAGATGGTTTTGCCCTTTTACAGGTTGCAGAAATCACCCATTACAGTTCTTTTAATTTATCAGTGAGGGAAAATAAGATGGCCTCTTGCTCCCTTTGCAATAATAATCAGAAACAGTCTATTTGGAGTTTAATTTACCCCAAATACGTACTGATAGTTGCAATGAGGAATATGTGACCTCTCTGGGAGTCACCGGTGGATGGAAGGTGGATAGCTTTTATAAAACCACCTTTAATAAAAAAGAGTGTTATATTGAGTATGTTTGGTGGTGTATTTAAGCATATGGTTTCCATATCAGGAGCTAAGATGGCAAACACATGCTTTACCTTCTGACTAACCTTTCTTGTACTCCTCAGCCCTTGCAAGAAGAAAGCTGTGAGGGATTTTTATTTTATTTTATTTTTGTTGTTTTACAGTGCTGATTCTATGGAAGAGCTGAAGAAATTTCACGAAGAATGTAAAGCTTGTGTCTCATCTGCTTATTTTTCCTCTGCCGGTACAAAGAGAGGAGGAGATGAAATCTGTCCATGGGCTGCACCTGGACTCCTGTCCTCCTGATGGGACCCAAGGGAACGAAACCCAGTGGAGACTGGATCCCAGGGATCCCAGGGCAGATCCCCACAGCTGGATCCACTCCTGTGACTCCTGGCACTGTGGCTCTTGCCCATGGAACAGGAACAGGATGGGGACAAGGGACAGGGCTGGCTCTGGAGAGGGGCTGCTTTGCTTTGCCAGTGATAAATCCAGCGGTCCCCTCACTTTTTCATCACTTGCCTAATCCCGTGCCCTTCTTTTCATGCGCAGTAATTGCTCCCAGCTGCTCTCACAGCCCAGCCATGCAGAATTTGCGAATGTGGCCCTGCGGAACAATGGCAACGTTGCTCGGTTTTGCCTCTGGCCAACGCTTCCTGCACAGCCCACATCTGCCCTGCTGTGTCCAATTTGGGGTGTACTGCTTTCCCCCAACCCCACTTCAGGCCGAGAAGGGGCCTGGGGGCCACGCTGCCTCTGAAATAATAGCAAATATTATGGGGAAAAAGCAAAAAAAAAGACAACCTGGCCATTGCCTGGGTGTGGGCAGTGAGTGAGCTGAGTCCTTATTGGGAAGAGCTGCTCCCAGGCTGGATCCCACAGGTAGGCCATGAGCTTGCTTCAGGCTGACCAGGGTCTGCAGGATCAGGCCTTCATACTTCATCTTTTAACATGAGTTCTTCTCTCCCCCTCAACCATTTTTTTCCCCTGAGAAAGTGGCTGCACTCTTTCCTGAGTTAATTGTATCTTTCTGGGTTGGATAAGGTCTATCTCATTAGAGGGGCAGAGAGATTAAATGTGAACTTCAAGCTGCCTTCTCCATGCTGCAGAAAAGAGATCCCTAATCAGCACGGTATATATTTTCTATAATTGCTCTTTGGCATTCCCCCTCTTTCCTTGCTAATTAAAGTGAAAGAAAACTGCGGTGAAATGTTCCAGTGTGTTTTTATAGAAAGAGAAAAACTAAAACTCCCTTTTGTTTATAAATGTGGGGTATTTTAATAGTTCAGAGAATCAGCTGTTTTCACAGGTACACTGCTGACATTTATCACTATTTTTCTTTCTAAAGTGTGGCTGCAACCAGGGATCAGCTTTGCGGGGGAACATAAGAAAGCTGTCCTCTCTTGCACTGTGTGATAGCCCCAGACAAAGGTATTTCACATTAAAAAGCTTGGTTTCATATAGTGAAATATTACTATTTTTTTCTTCTAAGAGTTTCCTTTACTGAAAACTAAAGCAATAAAAAGTAAGTAAAGTGTAAGCAGTAGTAGAGGTTCCTATCAGAAGATACTTTAAAGGCTGAACAGTCTGGGGCCGGGAGATGCTGTCCCACCTCCAGGGCAGTCCCTGCCACAGGCAGAAGCCATGAGAGTGTCCTGGCAGTGCTCACAGCCATCAAAGGTAATGTTGCAGGCTCGAGATTTCATTCCAGGTCTCCCAGAATGGGTACTGGATTTTCTTTATAAAGATCTTAGAGTTAGGGATGGAAGGCAGAGTCAATGTAATCTATTTTTTTTTTTTTTTTCCTTAGGAAACTCTGAGCTTTTGGAAACTGCACTAGTGGTCACAGTAGCAGGAAAAATAGTGGAAATACTTGCAAGTGCAAATAATTCTTAAAAAAGAACAAAGATGATGAAAGCCTTGAATGCATCGTATATTTTAAAAACTCAAGATTATTTAAGCCAGATTTTGGATTTTAAATAGCCAGTTCATGACTTCTAGAGGAGACACCACCACAGGTGTTACAGAGGTGGGATGTATGACACTCAGCGTGTGCAGTTTGTGTTAATGTTTTATCCAGGTACAAAGGCACTGAAGGATTTTAAGAGCAATCGCTCTACAAGAGTGACTTGGATGTATTCGCAGAGTGCCACACACATCCAGAAAGCAGTCTGTGCCTGTTGCTTGCAGCTGAGGATGGCTTGCTGAAAGCCTGCCAGCACTTCCTTATGGGAGAGAGCATTGTGTACGCTTAGTGAGCACATGTGCACATGTATATATTCTAATATGTACGTAATGCTGTTTCTGGGTATTTATTTGATGAAGGCTAGGTGGCACTGAACAGTTCTTGTTGTGTCAGCTCCCATTTGCCATATTCTGCTGCTCATGTGAATACTCACACTGTTTGGTACAAGAGCATGTCCTCTGCTACTGAGGACAAGAAACCTTCCAGGTCCTAATGGAGCCATGTGGAGAGGGAACAGGACAAGGGGACACATTTCTGTCTTCAGTGCTGCTGTGCCTCAGGCCTTGGTATTTTTGGCATCAAAGGGTGACACTGGGTGATGCTGGTGATGGGTCACCACTCACCTGTTTCCCAAACCCACCAGTGTTTCCCTGCTCAAGGTGCTGATGATGCTGGTTGGTCTCATGCTCCCTGTAAGCCTCCACCTTTGAGGTGGAAGACCAGGCAGAATTATCCAAGGAGATTTTTGCCATCACAGTGCACTAAGGTGTCCCAAGCAGTAATGCGGAGTCACAAACCCTCTGCATGTCCTGTAAAAATGATGATTACTCCCACAGTTTCAGGAACTCTGCCCATACAATGGCCTTGTCTGCCTCACCAGAGGAGTACACCATATACTTCTAATGTGATCATCTTGTATTTTTTACTTAATACCTCTTGGCAAGTTTTCATAACTTGCTCTCAAGGTAGCACTAAGAATTAATAAGAACCTTCTTTCCCTCCTCTTGAGCATCTTTTAAAGAGAGAGGTTTTACTTCTTGCCCTGAAACTGGTCTCACTGGAGGGCAGGAAGGAACGTGCTCACTAGTGTGTCCTGCCCCCACTCCCCACTTGCTGATTTGTCTCTGGTGCAGTTTTGTTTTTGCTGAATGACACACAAAGGCCATGTAGGTCCCAGCAGGCCACCTAAGCACAGACGTACTGAACCCTGATTGCAGGGGCCTTGCACCCTGGTTGCCTTGGGTCACCTGGGACATGTCTCTGTCCATCACACGTTCCCTGTTAGGGATGAGGGCATGAATTCCTACTGAAATGTAGAAAATCCTGAAGCTGCAGATCTGGCCCTTTGCTACAGGGTTGCCATCTGCTTTCCCCTCCAAAACAGTTGAAGCATCTGAAATAGCTGCTGCTGAATTTATTTTTCCTATGCGCAGGTTCTTTCTAGGAGAGATGTGGCCAGAGCATCAGCACCCATTTGCAGGATGGGATCTGCTGCATCAGAACGCCAACACACGGCATCTTTTCAAGCCAGGTGGGATTTACTTTAAAACAATCTTTGGTGACAAAAAAAAATGTGAATGAAAACATGCAGTTTTAACTAAGCAAAATGCATTTTAATATGCATTTCACATGGCCCTGGTGTGAGAGGTACCTGCAAAGTGCAACACATCAGCTCATGTCGCTGTGCTCACGGGCCACACACAGAAGCCATCCACAGCCTGAGCCTCTTCTCCTGCACCACTGTGATGCCCATTTGAGCCGGAGCAGCCCCCTGGCCCCACACCTTGTTGCTCTGGTCCATTGCACCACATCCCATCGCTGTAGCCATGGAAAGCACGGAGAGGATTCGAAGGCGCCGGTCACATATCAGAGTCGGAGTAACTAGCTGCTGACAGATTTATAGGGTTTAGTCCAATTAAAGTGCTGTTTATTGCTTTTAGAAGGGGCCAGTTTATTTCTAATTTTAGAAGTAGGTTTGGGAAGTGATTAGAATTGTGAGTACAAGACCTGAGATTTTCCATTAGGGCTACTGCTGCTATTAATTAATAAGCGTTACCTATTTACCCTGGCACCTCAATCCAACATGGCAGAGCAGCAGGGCTTTGCTGCTCTTGCCCTGCTGCCCCATGCCTCCAGCATCATTCCTGTGTGCTCAGCTTGGGGATGCCTCAGGGAAGCCCCAGAGCCGCTCACAGAGGGGAGGTAGTGGGCCAGGAGCAGCATCTGCGGATTTATGGCTTGCAACAAGTATAGCATCTGCATCTGCTGATTTTGGTGTGCGCTTCACCAGTCGCTCTGCAAAGAGCTCCTCTTGTTCCCTATGCATCTCTTCTGATCTCTCAAGTTTATGCATTTTATGTGTTCATTTTAAAGAGAATAAAAAGTGTAGTAGCATGAATGATCATTCATATCTCTGGGCAGCAGTGGTGGGAACCTTGGGCCAATCACCAGAAGGATCAGGAGAAACAACAAATTTTGCTTGAGAGATGAAAACACAACTGGATCAGGACTCCCACGTTCTGTGCCTAAGTTTGTGCAGTTTCACTGTGAAGCGGTGGGAAGCCCCTTTGATGTCAGCTTCCTACTGTCTAAAAAAGTTGGCATATAAAGTTATTGTAAAACTTGGTTATTTATTTGTGCCGTACTTTGAGATCCGCTGGTGAAAGGTGCTGGATAACTGCACAGTTCCCTGTGGTTTGTAAAACATGCATTGATCACCATTTACCAGAAGGCAATGACAGTGGGTTTTAAACAGGGAAAGGCTCAACCCAGCCACAGGATCCTCATGTTTCCAGGTCCTGGGGAGGTTTAAGTTCTGAACATGCATCCAAGCTCAGCGTCTTTGCAGAAGGCAGAAGGAAAACCACATCCTGGTACACCAGCCTTGGGTTTGGGAGGCCCCATTCCCTGCCATTGGGGTTTGATCTGGATCTGGGCATCCAGTAAGAGCTGGCTTTGCACAGAGGCAGCCACAAAAGCCCAGAGAACTTTACCTTTCCTTCCTCTGCACTGAGCCATCTGCAATAATCCTTTAGCTGTGGGCTGAAGACATAAAGAATAAAATAAAATAAAAAAGATAAAATGGAATATGAGTGAAATTCTGCAGTAGCCAAGGCTTTAAGTATGTCTAAATATCACTTAGTTTGGGCCATGTGCCATCCTTTTATTGCTTATCCACGTACAGGAGAGTTCATCGACAATCTGTTAAAAGTATATATTTCTTTTGGCTAAATCTAGAATTTTTTTAAGCAGAAAACAAAAATATTTGAGCTGAAGCTGTTTTATTTTCCCCCCCAAACTGTTTTTTTTTTCCTTTGGTTAAAAACAAGTAGAGGAAAGTAGGGTTGGTTTTTTTTTTATTTCAATAAAAGTAATACATTTCTTCTGAAAAATACATTTGAGGCAGCTTTTTGCCTATAGCTATTTTTTCATTTGGCTATGTCTTACATACAGCATCTCCTTAGAAACCTATCATCTGCTGTAAACAGGATTATTATTGAAAAATAGAAATATGATAGGATGCCAGGAGGGGAAAATACAATCTCACCTTTTTTCTTTTATCCTAGCAGATAGCTTCCGTGAGCTAATAGTCAAGAAGGGCAAAATATTAATGTATCTTGCACAGTCCACACCAGATGGAAAAGATCTGAGTTGTGCAAAATGCTCCTTGTTGAAAGTCATTGCATTGTTACATGAAACCTTTCCAGAAGAGTAGAGCACCAGGAAAGGAGCATCTTGCCATTTGGAAACATTTTTGTGATACTTCAAAGGAAATACTTCTGGTGTCAGTAATGTGTATTGCTTCTAGCGCTCTGAAAACCTTCCTTCTCAAATGGGGTTTGGTCCTGTGGGTCAGTCCTACGAAAATATCTAAAATCATGTCATTCTTCTGAACTTGGAGCAGGGTTCAGTGCTGCCATGGGAAGAGGGCTGAGAACATGCTGGAATGGAAACCCCAAGGGGCTTTTGTTGGGCAGCCCCATGCTTCCCAAGGAGTTTGGAAAGATCTAACATCACGGAGATTCAGATAATCAGCTGGGCTTTTGGTAGAGACAGAATCTCTAGGAACCTATCACTGGTTGTCATTTAAATAGGTAGGAGGCAGAGGGAGGATCCTACACAGGTTTTAGAGGTTTGTGGATGCCCACAATCAGGCTTAGAGGTCCTTTTGCATTACCAAGCCAACTGCATTACTTGATGAGATGATTGTTCTTGTATTAATCGGATGAATGTTAGCACTTATAAACTTCTTCCTAGTAACTCTAATTATAGAACACGATGAAAATTATAAAGATGTTGAAGGAGCTTCCAGGCCAGCATGTAGGCTCTGCTATTGACTCACTTTGCAACCTTGGATGATTCTCTCAATTTCAAGTACCTCTTGCTTCCTCTCTGATGAGTTAGTGCCTGCAAAAAGACTAAGAAAAGGGAGAGAACAGTTTGTAGGTACATTTGTAGGTAATGAGAGCATAATTGCATAGCTGTTGATGCCGATAGTCCAAAGCCATTTGGTCATTTGGGAGAATCCACTTTTCTGGGAATGTCACGAATGTAACAAAACCTACGTGATGCTCTAAGTCGTATAACAGGATGGGTTATATTTCACAGACATATCTCTGACATGGGCTAAGGTCCCAAAACTGAATCTCAGAGGCTGCTATCACACTGAGCCGTTGGAGTAATGACATTTTAAGTAAAATTCAGACTCCTTTCAGTGCTTATAAATGATGGGATTAGGAATACAAGAGTTCCAGTTCATGGGAGTCAATTTAAATACATGGTTGACACCCTGAACTTCACTGGACATGATCTCAGTATGGCACAAGTCTTGCCAATAAGTAATTATGTCTATAATTATTGGTACAGAGCTGTACCTGTCAAAATAAAAAATGGACTAAAATATACCTCTTTCCATCAAATGCTTAGGAGTATTGCTTATGAGTCTTTCCACAGCCCCCAGGAAGCAGAAAAGCAAAATGGTTTCTCTCTCTTTAGTAGAAAGGACTAGGCGGACAGACGAGGAGGCAGTGACTGACCCTGAATGGCATGGGGCCAGCACAGAGCAGGTAGGACCAGCTGCTCCAAGCCTGCCCTGTGGTCTGGAAGACAGGGACAGGCACTAGGATGAAGCACCTGGCAACTCCTTCTGCCTGGTGAAATGATGCTGAACCGAGCTGGAAACAGGGTGAGTTTTCTGAGTAAAGTGGAAATTTGAGACTTTTCTTCATGTGGAAAAATCTGTCTTTTATGGGCAGAGCCAAGGTCTGGCAAAAGGAGAGGTGCACTGTCTATAGCCAGGCTCAGCAGAGATTAATGAAATCTGATTAAAAAGGCCCACAAAAACAAAGTGATTCCATCCTTTTCCTTTCTACTCAGCTGCTATCCACCTTCTCCAGCATGTTTAGTCATCCCCTCTCCTCCACATGAAAGAAATATGGCTCTATATATCATAGCCTGTTGGATGTTTCAGGCACCCAAAACAAAAGCCCTATTGATTTATTTTGGTGTTTTTTTTTTTTTCCTGTTTATGTATTAAATGCCAGGAAGATTGGTAAAGAATTCAGAAAAACAAATCAACATTTGGCCTAATAAGATATTGAAAATATTGTACATAGTTTCTCCTTTCTGCTTTGACTTGGCAGAAAAGTGTGTAAAAAGCTCAAAGAAGAAATATTTTATTTTTCCTGGAGAGAGGCAGGAAACCATTAACAAACAGTGCCGGAGTACAATATCCTGATATGCCCTTTAAAATTAGCTCTTAAGGGCACAAAAATGTGAGATCTGTACATTAAAATTAAATTTCAGAAATCACAAACATTCTGGTAGGAATCACTCTCTTAAGCAAGGTATCTTCTTGTCAGCTCTCACAAATTCTTCATACTATATGTAAGGCTTTTCTTAATGCTCCAGCTGCTGAAAGCATGCAATAAGGAGTAAGATTTTTGTTTCTAAAGCAATTATTTTTAATATAAAAATATTCTTAAAATATGGTAGAAATGGTAATTGCTCCCCAGCAAACTATCAGCTCCCAACAAGGGCAAGAAAAGCAGCTCCTGAAACCTCACCAGGGCCACCAGTCTGGTGTCCCCAGGCTCCCGATGTTCTCTGTACCATGCCACAACTCTGCACCCCATGCTGCTGTGCAGCTAGCGCATTGAGGGCAGCTCCCGAAATAGGATGTCTGGGGTTCACTGCGAGTGGTCCCAGCCCATTGTTAGGAGGCAGGCTTCTGCAGGAGGTGCAAACTGCATTTTATCAGCCCAGTAACTGGGAGGGTCAAAACCTCCCATGCTGCAACTTAGTCATGAAGGCTCTCAGCACAATCCTGTGGCAAACTAGGGGAAAGATAATAAAATTAAATTTACTATTGAAATAAAAGACAGAAGGCGCAGTGGTTTTATTCACTAAAACCACCCGCTCCTCAGCTTACTGGAATTTATTGTTGTGCTGCCAGTTTGCCATGGAACAGACGGACCAGATGCCATCTGGGGGGCTTTGGCTGGGGGAGCTGGTGGCTTGTTTTCTGCAGACTCTGGAGATGCAATTGAGTGTCATAGAAGCTTGGGATAGAGTGTGTGAAGTCAAAGATGTTGATAGTTTTAATCTGTGTAACTGGAAGGGGGTTGATCGTGCGGTTTGGGAAGGTTTGGGGCTCATAAACTTAGATCTGTGGGAGCTGGGTTTATTGGAATCAGAAAGGAGCAGGGGTAGAAATGACAGAAAAAAAAGAAAAAAGTGAAAAACTCTGAGGCTATAGAGGAGCTGAGCTGTTCTGCCTGGGAAAAGCACAGGGAATTGCAAAGTGACGGCTGGGACAGGGGAGCTCTGTCCACTCTGCCCAGTTAGGAACATGCAAATCAAATATATGAGGAGAGGGTGCCTGCAGTGAGGTAAGAGATCAGAGCCCATATAGAGACTAGAACTGAGGAGGAAATATCCTGAATGTGATCCTGAAAGACAACCTCAGGGACCGCATGCTGAAGGGCCCAGCTGACAATGCACATGGCACATCCTCCATACTAGGCCGCTCTAGGGCCTAATACGTACTAGGCTCATACTAGAGCCCGGACAGGGGTGGCAGGACAAAAACTGCTTTTAGTACTGTCTGCAGCTAATATGTATACAGACAGCTACTGGGAGGCAGCAGAGGATGGCTGTTGGCCTGGCAGAGGCTGACGTAGATCAGGAGGGCTCCGTCATTAGTGCTGAGCTGGCTCACTGCACCTGAGGCCCTAGCCGAGCCACTGAACTGGTAAATAGCGCTGACAGCAAGTTGTGGCTTTGACAAGCTTAAATGAACTCCATGAAGTGCTTGCTTCTGAAGAGAATGTTGTTGAAACCTGGAAATGAGGCTCTCAAAGGTTTAGCATATTGGTCAGTTGTGGAGGGTTTGTTTTGAAACCAGATGCAGAAGATCTGCACACAGCAGGACAGGCAGCATGTGAGGGCTGTGTCCTGCTCCCTTCCTGATGGAACGGGGAGTAACCTCCGCCGAGTCCGTGTCATCACATCAGTGTTGGCGAGAGCCGAGGTAGGGCAAGAGCGCGCAATTCCTCCCAGTGAAAGGAAGACGATGACAAGCTAAAACCTATCTGAATAATTGAAAAATGTTGGTGTTGTTGCTTTCTTGGAAATAAAACTGGCACACGTTCTGCAGAAATCGCAAAGTGGTGGAAACAATCGATCATGACAGGGTTGGGCCGAGAAACAGAGCTGTCACTTGTGGGTTTGAGAAACTCGCAGGCAGTTTCAGTGAGTGAGTGGGCAGGGGCAGAAGCACGGCAGAAATAACACGTGCACCCAGCTCACAGCTGATGACAAATGTAAGTCTTGGGTTAGATTTGGCAAGAGGACTCTCTCCTGTCTTTATTTTTTAGGTTCTTAGTAAGACAACCCAAGGTCACTTATTTAATGGAGGATTAGCCTTCCTGTGGCCCCTGCCTGCCTCAGAATGTCAACATTGTGAGCTGGGAACTGATGTTGTGTCTGCAGGACACTGGCTGCATTGCTCTGCTCCTGGGCTTTGGGGACAGCCCTCAGGGCTGTGACAAAGAAGACTCAGGATGGAGGTGACCACCCAATCTTTAACTCTCTTAGTGAATGACCAACAAACTCAAAATGTCTGCATCATGCAGACACTGGCCACTTTTTGCTGTAATATCTCATGAGATGATTGATTATGGCATTGAGGAGAGTTCATAGGCCTCAACAGTTTTCTCCTGTATGAGCCTGCAGCTGATGAAGAGCCAGCAGCTGTACACCACCAAGCTCCTGCCCTGTTTGCCCTATCTACATCAAGCTCCTCCTGGCATGCATCTGGGATGATCGCTTCCTTGTAGAGAACATGGGACCAGAATCAGCAATGATGTCCTTATGAAGACCTTCCTTCAAAGACAGCACCATGCTAAAAATATCTGGTAGAATGGCAGCAACCCTTTCTGAGTGCAGAATATAATTCATTGTGAGCTGGGGGCCTGGGAGGACAGAGGGAAAGTAAGGACACAGCCCTCCTGCCCCATGTTAGGATGCTCATGTTCAGGCTGGAGCCGAGGTCTGCAGCCCTGAGCAAGAAGTGGCTGAATTTTGAGATTCCCACTGGAAGAACCTTTCTTGCAGGTGAGTCTAGCAAGAGGTTCAGTGACCACGCAGGCTGTGAGTGGCTGGAAGAAGATCAAGAGCAAAGGTGAAAGTGGACAGGCTCCTGGAAGGCTGTGAACGGTTGACATGTCAAATCACTTGCTACTCCCAGAGTGCTCTGGGAGGTGTAGAAAAGGCAGAGACAAGTTTGATCCAATATGTGTACTAAAATACAGCTGATATCAACCAGTTTTCAGGTGGATCTGCCTGAGAAAGTAAACATTTAGAAGCCTAACTTATCTGTAGCACTAGGTTTTCTTCTTGCCTAAACCTATATTTTCTTAAAAATAAACAATGGCAGGAAAATCATGAGAAAATATTTTTTGCAAGTCAGATAAAAAATTTATTTGCTTCTGTTGCTTTGCTTGACTCTAATCTTGATTCATTCAGTGCCACAGCCTTTGAGAAAGGAATTGAAAAAGAAACTGGCTGCCTAGAATCACAATATTGTAGATGGACATGTTCCACTATCATATTAAGGCTCCTCTCCATCCCACATTCAATTTCTTGGCCAGATCCAGCGAAGGACAGAGGCATCTGCAAGAAGAATTTCAATAGAATTCCAGAGAATTACAATGGAATTGCACAACAGCACAGAAAATAAAATTTGTTAGTTATTACGGTTTGTATTTCTGTGAGTTCCAAAAAAACAATCCCAGTGTTAATATCCCAAAAGCCATTGGAGTCCATTCTCAAAGGAAAAAAAAAAAAAGACAAATAGCTCTTCTCAGTGTATTGTTGTTCATTCAACAGCCATTCAAAAAGCAGTGCCATCCAGATATCCTAGCACCACGTTGTTGCTACCTCAGAGAGGTCATGTTCTGGAGACCTCAGGTAGAGAAAACACAAGCTATAGGCTAGAGGGAAGAGCAGGTGACAGACAGGGTTTCATTTAGTCTGCAATGTCTGTGGGATGAGGACTGTCTTTTTGCTCTGTTTATGCCATCCACAGTACAATTGAGGCCTTAGGGCTTTTATGCATGACTGCAGTACAAACTATAAACACCAATAACACAATAAGGTCTAAGATATTTTAAGGTCGGTTGTCTGAAGCAAACTATTATGCATCCATCATGCCACAGTGTGAACACATGCTCTCTGTGCCTAAAATTAGGAGTTTTTCTCAGTGAGTTCTAAAAGCTATCTGTTTTTCAATTAAAGTGTGCTGTTACGCTGGAATGTGGATGATCCCTGTGTATATTGATATTATTTTTCAACTATCTGGACAGGGGAATCATAAATATGTTTCACTTTTTTTTTTTTGCTGTTGCTTTATGCTGTATAAGGACAGAATCATTTCTTCGATTATGAAAGCCTGTTTTGTTTTTCGTATTTTTTTTTTTCAGATTTCTTGTTGACATGAAAAGTCTTTGTCTTTTGTTTTCCCACATTGCTGGAGGATGGTAGCAAAAACATTAATGGATGTAGATCAGCAACATCATTTAAAGACTGGGAGAGGAGGAATGATATCCTGTCCTTCACTACCAAAGCCTCATATTAACTTACTGGCCAATCCATGGCACTAATATTGCTGACAGCAGATGTAGAGTTTCCAGTGGCAAATAAGCCACTGAATGGTACAAAGTCTTTCCCAATATGGTGTAACAATTGACCAACACAGACTAAAAAAAGAAACCAACTCATGCATATTACCTTATCAGATCCGACCAAATATCTGTGGCTTTCTGTCATATAGCGAAGAGTGTTAATTGTAGACTGTTTTGTGTATACATTATACAGAAAAGTATTTTTATCTCACTGTAGGCNTCCTTAATTGTAAGAGTAAATTTGGTACTTGGGAAGTTGAAATCCATGGCTGATACCAGGCTCCCAGGAAAAAAGTAGGTTGCAGTAAGGATGGTGTTCAGCAACAGGTTCATAGCCATTAGATTACCAGTGAGATAAAAGGTCATGTTTATTTAAGGTAATTCTTCTGAACTAATCTCTTTCATATGTTCCAAGTAGAATAAGGACATTGAAGTGCTCTATCCAGAGGATTGTCTCCAGACCCTTGACACAGCACTCATGAATGAAAGCTCCCTGACCACAACCTCTGGACAAAACCAAGAGCTATCCTAGAGCTAATAAGCTGGAAAGGCAGCTGTTTCCCAGAATTTGAATAGTTCTCCCCAAAAAGCAGCAAACTGTTCTTTTGCATTAAACCACCCTCAGCCAATGTGAAGATGGTTATTGTCATCTAGTGTATGTAATTTTTTTAACCTAAGAGCTTTTGACAACTCCGAGTTGCCTCCCACAGCCTCAGTGCATCCTCTGCAGCAGGCAGGCTGCTGGGCGAGCTGTTGAGCTGCAGCTTTTGGTCACTCTCTGTCTTTTCCTGCTCACTGTGGATGCTTTCAGTCAGCACATGGAGGCTCTCTTTTGATGAATGAGTGCCATGGAACAGATGTGATGGAAACAGAGATGTTCTTGCTATTCAGTCAGCTCCTAATGAGCAGTGTTTTGGCACCAGCAGGCTGAGACGTGCCCACTTCTTANTGGTGTAACAATTGACCAACACAGACTAAAAAAAGAAACCAACTCATGCATATTACCTTATCAGATCCGACCAAATATCTGTGGCTTTCTGTCATATAGCGAAGAGTGTTAATTGTAGACTGTTTTGTGTATACATTATACAGAAAAGTATTTTTATCTCACTGTAGGCAAGTACTACAGTTAAATCATTTTAAAAAATGAAATAAAGAAACCAGAAGAAAGATCATGGAGGTCAAATAAGAAGTTAGAAGTGTTATGAGCCTTCAAATGCAGAGGTCAAGCATACGATGAAAACCAAAAGGCAAAACTGTAATGTTAGTTGCAAGNATGAATGAAAGCTCCCTGACCACAACCTCTGGACAAAACCAAGAGCTATCCTAGAGCTAATAAGCTGGAAAGGCAGCTGTTTCCCAGAATTTGAATAGGTCTCCCCAAAAAGCAGCAAACTGTTCTTTTGCATTAAACCACCCTCAGCCAATGTGAAGATGGTTATTGTCATCTAGTGTATGTAATTTTTTTAACCTAAGAGCTTTTGACAACTCCGAGTTGCCTCCCACAGCCTCAGTGCATCCTCTGCAGCAGGCAGGCTGCTGGGCGAGCTGTTGAGCTGCAGCTTTTGGTCACTCTCTGTCTTTTCCTGCTCACTGTGGATGCTTTCAGTCAGCACATGGAGGCTCTCTTTTGATGAATGAGTGCCATGGAACAGATGTGATGGAAACAGAGATGTTCTTGCTATTCAGTCAGCTCCTAATGAGCAGTGTTTTGGCACCAGCAGGCTGAGACGTGCCCACTTCTTAAGAGTTGTTTTTTTTGTTTTTTTTTTTCATTGACGTGACCCCATGTGACAGCTCCCTGTCATGAGATTTCCTCTGACTTGATTTTCAGAGTCTGAATTCCAGCTGCACACTACTTGGGGCACAGACCGATGCGATGCTCCGTGTGAGGTGCCCAGCTTGCAGACACAACAGCTCTAGAATGTCAGCCAGCAGCCCCCAAAAAGCTTGTCAGAGCTGGAGGAGCGAGAGCCATCGTGTGCAGACAGGGGAAATGAGGCAACGTGGGAACTGTGCTACAGGAAAATCTTCAGCTAAACTGCTTTCTCCCATATACGACTGCCTACGCTCAGCCTATTCAAGGAAGTCTTTGGGAAAATACCTAAGAGGATTTTTCCTTTCAGATTAAGTGATTTCTAGATGATTTTACCCAAAGCACATCAGCAGGGGGTGAGTTTAGCTGCACTTTGCCTACACCAGAGAAAGAGAGGCTCACTCTTCTGAAAGTCATCCGCTAAATTAATGAAGACATGAATGTACATTAGGCTGAACCTATTTAGCTTATTAAAGGCTCCTCTCTCAGATCATTTCCGTCTGTGTGTGTCTTTACATCACAGGCTCTTCTGTTTGTAATTTCCAAAGTTGGAAAAAAAAAAGAGATTGTATCTTTTTAAGGGGTTACCATCAGCTTTCAACAGTCAGAAACTGTATGTACAGTAGTGAGCCTAAAATCTCAGAGGAAGATGAAAGACCTTGCTGTGTTCAGTTAACACAATAATGACGCCTGTAACTCTTCTCCTCAAATTTAATATGAGGTGAGTGTCACGATTAATAAGGAGGTAAAAACCTAAACACGACGTCAATTTATGTTTTGTTGTGTTGGATGTATTACTGGGACCTTTGTGCTCTAAAACTTTGGCTAGGATCTTTCCTACTCTCCTGAGGAAAACAAAATGTTCTGTGAATGCCAGTTCCTTTGACTCCCATTGTTTTCACTGGCTTTGGGAATCGATCCTTATTTTTGCTTTATTTTTAATTCTTTTTCACCCTCGTATCTAATGAATAGACTGATGCAAGAAATCTGAAAAGCAGTACTGAAGGGAAACTGCACTGAAGGAAAATAGGGAAGCTACAGAAAATACAGGGAAGACATTTTTCCATGACAAAGTGGAAAATATTCCATAAGGTTAAGAATTTCGTCCTCGCAGTTTGAACGCTCATTTGAGTGATACAGGCATGAGAGAAGCTGAGGGGTCAGCAAGTAGCACAGGCCACCCATGCACTTTTTCTCCACCCAGGTGTAGATATTCATTTTTTCTGCTGTTATGGGGCTGAGATTCCCAATTACTTTCAGCAAGCATTTGTGCTGCTCAAACCTGCCATTCGCAAGGAAAACGGGCCCTTTCCAGGTGAGAATGGGAACGGCTCCTGCACTGCAGAGCCCAGAGCTCTGTTTAACAACATCATCATGGAATAGCTTTGACGAATCTGCAGATAGTCCTGAAATTAGGTCCCTTCCAAAAATTTCTAATGATGTGATGAAAAAGTACAACATTCTTTTGCATTCCTTCTGCACCTGTTGTACATTTGTTGAGCAGAATTAAAGAAGAGCTACGCTAAACTCTCCAGTCCTATAAATTATAATGGGTGTAGAACAGCCTTGCTAGCAGAGTTTGACTACCGGCAGCGTGGAGAAGCAGATGGACTTAACCTGAATGGTTGCACATTTCATCCAGGGAGCGTGGGAGCCTTCCTAATCCTGCTCCCAGCTCCCAGCCTGCAGCAGCCCATGTGGGAATTGGAGAGCCATGAGCTGGGGTCTTACTGCAGAACCCAAACCTGCAGCTGCAGGGGAAGGACTTTGCCTGCCCTGGACATCTTCCACAGCACTTTGTGTTTAGGGATCTTGCTTTGATAACTTTTTATTTGTTTTTCCTTTCCTTTTTTTTTCTCCTTTTTTCCCCAGCTACACTTCTGTCAGATCCCAGTTTCCACATAAAGTTTTGCACCAAACTAAGTGAAAGCGCTAAGATAATCTATTTGTAATAAAATACTTTTCCTTTGCTTTAGTAAACTTAGCGCTTCCCTATGAAAACAAACTCTTTAGTTATTCAGGTGTGACTAGTCACCGTATTAAATCACCATACTACCTCCTCAGCGTAATAATACATTTATTTAAAATTTCATTTTAGAATCACTCTTCTTTTGCTGACATTTAATTTTGCACAGGAGTAACACTATCATAAAAGAGCCCAGGTGCAAAAATATTACATTTTTAGTAATGATGTACTGTCCATTACTACTAAAAACTAGAAAAACTATCAATGTTGCTCCAAATTGACTGGAATTACTGAGCTTAAACGTTTAAGAGGAATCGTTTAAGAGCTCTGTTGCAGCATAAATGCCTGTGAGCCTCTCCTACACTTGGTCATTTGCCAATATCTTTTCATGTGTGGGATTGTAAGCTTTCACATAGGCAAATATTTTTTAACATTTTTGCTCAAAAATTGCAAACATAGAGGTTTTTCAGTAGAGGAGAGCATGAGGAAAAGGAGGGACAAGTACAAGTTGCATGTTTCGTGAATGCCATTTTGACGGGTTTGCATCCACAGTTTTTGGATGATGTTCTGGCCTCCTACATGAAGCTTGTGCTCTTCTAACAGGAGCAATTATAACTGCAGTAGCTTGCAGTTCTTCTTTCTCAATTTGGTGTGCTAGTGGCTCTTTATAACAGAACTTGAAGAATCTTCAGTCTAACTGAAACCTACAGCAAGGCATGCTACAATTAATCTCTCTGACCTTTCAGTGCAGCTCACCAACCAGGCAACAAGAAGCTAACCAGCTAGGCACCTTCTTTCACTCATGGAGAAACATAATCTCCTGGGAACAGGACTGTAAGAAACTCCAGTGAGTGATTCATACTGTTCCAATATAGGTACCTAGTACAGGTGTGATATGACTGCTTCTCTCTTCATAGACCAGAACAGCAACCTAGAGAGTTTACTTAGATAAAACATCCAGATTGCACATGGTTAGTCTGTGCTCAGAAAAATTCACCCAGCTGGCGTTAACATGTTTGGATCAGACCATACAGGGCATGAGCATGTGGAAGTAGAGTGTGCTGGAAATTCTCAGTTAAGTCCTTTAATCTGGAGAAATGTCTTTATATTGGTTCATCCAAATTCAGTCTTTTTGTTGGTTTGTTTGTTTGTTTGCTTTTGTTAGGGTAAAGGAATAATATTGATTTTAACAGTGACTGGGAGAGATTTTTCAGTCCAGGATGAAATTTGTTATTGAAATGAAGAAAAGACCCCAACCCCAAAATAACCTTGTGGAGACACTCTTGAAATAGGTGAGAGGTGGTCTTAACAGGCAGGCATTACGGCCATCAAGCTATCTGTCATGGTGAGGGTCTTGTTCTTAATTTGGTTGTGTAAAACATCAGGGAGACATGGTTTCATTCTAGCACAGACCAGATCATTTTTTACAATAGAAGCTTTTATAGAGTAGAAAATACCTGCAATAAGGCTGCAACAGCAGCACAATGCTGCCATGCAACTGAAGCTTTGTTCTTCAGGGAGAGATGTTTGAGGTGAGGAGGAAGAGCTGCTGTATTTTCCTTTCTTTGTCATTTGTCCAGAACTCCATAGTCTCCAAGTTTCTTTCTTTCATCTCCTTTCTGCTGGCCTCTTGGCTCATCTGGATCTCTGAGATTTCTCTTTATGTAAATATTGTCCTTATTTCTTCTCCTTGGTTTCCCTCAGAAAGTTTCTTCATGTTATCTGCAACTCCAATCTCTGCCTGTTTGCTGTTCTTTTTCTTGAGCTGCAAATGGTTTGCATGGTGGTTTCTCCCGTCATGTTTTTATCAAGCATCCTCCAGTAACAATCCTGCATTCATCCATTTTTGCCCAAGGTTCTGTTTACCTTCTCTATCTGCTCTGGTTCACATGTTTTGAGGCTGTTGGATTTCTCATAATTGCAAGGTTTGGGTATTTTTAAAGGGTTGTTTTTTTACCTCATTGAGTGTATGTTTCTCTTTTCTTCCTGCATTGGACTGTTCATTTTCAAAACTTTCTTTTAATCAAATGAAAGGAATTAAAAATGAGGAGGGAAAGCCCAAGAATTTAAATTCCAGTCTTTTTTCTACCACAAAGAACCAAGAATTCTTTCTATTTAAGACAGTCACAGATTTTATCATTGTGACTGGTTTCCATTAACTTTGTAAGTAGAAAGACATTTACTAAAGTTGAAAGCTGTCTCTTACGTGATGACAGACTTCGCCTGTTTTAATATTTTTACTGGTTAACTACCAAAGCCTGAGTCTACCACTGTCTACAGCCAACATTCAGTGTTCACTACTCCTCTGGCAAGAAACATGACACAGATATATGTATGAAACTTACAGTATTTTGTGTTATAAAAGCAACAGTTTCAACACATCAAAAGAATTGCTACAGCAGATCCCCCTTGAGAGAAGGAAACAGCAGAAAAAAGGGTGCAAAGGGTCAGGCAGAGAGGATGATATGTAGCCTACACACAAAAGAGCCTAGTTAGTACTCATGCATACAATTCAAGCAGGATGAACTGGTTATATGAATTGAGAAACTGGTTAAACCAACAACAGCACTATGCTGGGATGCAGTGATGTCAAGTGGTATTTTGTTTCTGGAAGCTGGGGCCTGGGTGATGCCTGTTGAAACCCTAAGTCTTCGCTGTCAGTGCAGCGCCACAACCTATTTAGTGCTCAACAAAAGAAGCATTGGCTGGACTTTCCCATTCCAAACCGCACAAGTCAGGTTTGGGTAGATGACTGAGGGGAGAGAAAAACTCTTCCGATGTTCCATTTCCTACCTGCCGAGATTTTTCTTTTTACAGTTTCTTGGGAGAGCTTTCCTGTTACAAAAGTGCTCTGATGTCCTTCCACACTTATTCTTCCATATCTGACCCCACAAAAGGCTCCAATACTATAAGCTGCAAAAAGTCACGGTGGGACCCATAAACCAAGCTCTACAAAATTCCATTCAAAAGGAACCTCATTCACGAGGGCAGCTGTCCTAGCAGAGGCAATGTGGCCTTCCCTTGCCTTGCACCTCAAACTCACTCTCTAGGCTTGCCAAAGTCAATTGGAAGGCCGAGGCTTTGCTTGTAGGCACGAAGCACTTCCTCAGGCTACCGCCTGCCATCTTGGGCTGCCCTTGAGCCTCTGGGCTGAGGACTCCAGACCAGGACTAAGAGGGCTGAGTGAAACCAAACATTATCTGACCCTTTCCACTCTGCAGAACCACAGTTTTGGCTTTAAATCTTCACACTTGTTTCTATTCAGATACAACTGTTGCTAATTTCGCTCTTAGTTTACTACTGGAGAAAGCCTTCCCTATTTAATTATTAGAAACAGAGAATCCATAATATATTCAAAGCTGTGAAAACTTAATCCTGGTTAATTTTTTACTCTCTGAGAAAAGTCATTATGACTGATCTATTCTTTCAATCAAGTACACCCATTTAGTTTATTTTTAACATTCCTTTCATTATGTTACGAGCTTCTTAAGAATAATGAAATAATTGCTTGTCTCTTTGATTGATCTTTGTTTTGAAAGGAAACTTTAATAGTGTTATTCCTAGAGCAGGCTTACGGTATAATACAATTAAAGGAATACATGACATTAAAACACTTTAAAGCACATGTTCCAATAATTAGACCTACAATCCTAGTCAGCAAGAGGACTGTGCAGGGAGGAGTTCCTGTTAAAATTTATGAGGGAAGAATTCATATTATTTTGCTTAATAAAAGAAAAAAAATTATGTTACTAATGACATTTAGTAATAGCTGTAGCAATCTATGAACAAGCTCCTTCTCCAGGCTGCTCTGGAAAGACACTACAGAAGAATCCCAAATTCTGGCATTTCATTTTGTTAACACAAAAACATGCCAAAAATATGGTACCTTGGGATCTAAATTCATCCCATGTAAAAGATTTTGAGGTTTTTCGTGCCTGGGAAATGTATGTTCCTCCCAGATCTCCATTTGCTGAAGGTCCCTGCCAGCTCTCCTGGTGCCTGTGAGCAGGAAGCTGTTCCCTGACCTAACAACACCTCTCTGGTTCCCTGTCATCAAGACCAGCACCTGCTCGAGAGCAGGGCTTCCTCTGCATTACCTGAGCACACATTTTCCAAGATACCAGGCTAAATGAAGTGTAGACATGGGGCATAAAGAGCTGTCTGTGATGTTTAATGGGTTGCCAGCCTGTCTTCAGTCGTCGGCTGGCTACCAAAACCTTCCCGGCAATATTCAATTTCATTTTATTGCCATGTGACAGATGGCAGCAGAGGGGCACTCTGACAAAATGGCGTCTGACATGAAAGCGCGGATGGAGCGAAGGTGTGTCACTGAATTCCTCCATGAAGAAAAAAAACCACTCACTGACGTGTGATGTTTGCTGAACGTTTATGGAGATCAAATTGTGGATGTGAGCACAGTGAGGAGGTTGGTGGTGTGTTTCAGCAGTGGTGACAGTGCCGTGACAGACAAGCCATGTTCTGAACAGCCATGCACAGCTCTCACACCATGAAATGAAGAGTGTCTCCATCAGCTTCAAATAGGCTAATGGTGGTGGCTATGTTGAAAAATAGTGTTTTGTAGCTGAGAATTTGCTCTACCAAACAATGTTATTGTGCTCCTTGTATCTGTTATAGTTACCATGGAAATTAATAGGAGGCATTACTTTCAAAGCAACCTACGTAAATATGGGACAGAGTTCATACCACAGAACACAGAGAGACCTTGGAAACAACTGTATGGAGGAGCAGTTGTATTTTATTTTTGTTCTTTTCCATGTTAGCAAGCCCCAGCTTCCTCAATGGCTTTCCGGAAGTGAATGAGCATACAGAATAAAAAATGGTGGGTTGTATATAATGTTTTTATGTTTTTAATAAAATAGAATATAAATATTTACTTATGATTTTATATATGATATATAAACAATAAATATATATAATACATTGTATATACAATAATATTATAAATGTAAATGTAAAATATGTAAAATATGTAAAACATAATGCACTGCAGGCATTGTGGCCCTGTTTGAGACACTTACTGTATGGATGAACATACCAAAACCAACGCTGATTACACAAAAGATGTCAGGTTGCCTGAAGTTTAGAAACAAATTCTTGTTTAGAGGAATAATTAAATCTCTTTAAAATTATTTAAGTTTTAATAATACTCATTGCCCATCTCTTGCTCTTACAAATGAATTGTATTTGCATCCTTGGTAATGTGGATGCTTCTGTGCTGTAGGAATAATTACTGTTTGAAGCTTTTATTCAGCTAAGAAATGGAAAGAATCCTTAGAGCAAAGCATCGCTAGCATATCAATGGAAAGTAGTAGAGAGGAGTGCTTTGACAAGCTCCAGGCTCTCAGAAGTACGAATTCTAGATTACACAACTCTGTGATATCACACGATGGAGGAAAGTTCAAAAACTTTGATATAATTGGGTGTCTCTGAAGAGTGGATGTACATGCATGCAAATTAGAAGGGAGAAAAAAAAAAGGAACAGCAGAGAATAGGAACCTGGACGCACATATTTTCAGCTTGAAATACAGCTGTGCTCCTGTACTGATGACTACAGCATAAATGAGCCTGTGTAGGCCAGCTATACTAGACTGTACAGGCAGGCACCTACTCGTCCCTCAAAGAATTAAAACAGAATTGGTCAGAAAAGTGTTTCATCCTCAGCCACCGGCCTCACAAAGCCTTTTAGGACTCTGGGATAAGGGCAAGGTAGAAGCATTGGGATCAAGGACTTTCTGAGACGTACCTTCTTTCCCATCTTTTTTAACCCGAATTCTCAGCAAGACAGATTCCAGAAAATCAAAATATTCAGTTTGTTTTGGTTTGTTTTATTTTGTTTTTGTCCAGATGCAGTTGCATTTGATTTAAATATTTGGGCGCTGACAGGGAAGGGCGGAAAGCTGGAAGTTTTCACTTCTTTGAATTCAAGACTCAATAATCTTTTCTTCATTTAAGATCGGTGAGATCACTTAGAGACTTGTCAGTTTGGTTGGACTCGTGCTGGAAACACGGCCTGCCCTCTGACCTGGAGGAAGGGAGAGGCAGGTCAGGGGTGCTCGAGATGCTCTGTGTGGAAGCAAGGGCACTATGGTGGAGCTTTCCAGTGCTGCGTTTATTTCTCAAGGAACCAAGCCAAACCACCCCACAGGTGCTGCATGGCAGAATCATTTGTTTTTCATTCTGTGACATCCCAACAATGTTATATTTTCTATAGCCCAATCCTCAGACAGGATACAATGATGTTGTAGCACATTCTTCTACCAGATGAGGATTCACTGGTTATAAGACTCTCTAGCATCCACCCACGCATGGTATTAATGGTGAGAAACTTCAGTTTTGCAATATCTGACAGCACGGATTGGAAACTTGAGAGGGAAAGTGAAGAACCTCAGTGAGCAGAGGAGATCTAGGTAGTGCTGTGTACTTTCCCAAACTGGAGCCACGGCTTTAACATTTCTGTTCTTGAAAGGCTGGGCTGCTAGCCAAAGCTGGCCAGCATTGCTTCTGCAGTGTGGATGGGATCTTCCATTCCTATCAGAAAGGAGTCAAGGCTGCAGGTACTAACAAGCAGCTTGGGCCTGGGACTATCTGGACTTCTGCTGGAAAAGGATATTGTCCTTGTTTTTCAGGATGCTTATATGCCTGCGTTAGTAAACACAGATGATGGCAATTAAAGCTTTGGGAGAATCTTGGCACATTGGAACTGACTGCTTTTCTGATTGAGAACTGAGATAGGAGGTGAAACCTTTATCCCCTGGCTGAGCAAGAACATCTTGAATCTGTTTATGAATCTGTTTATATGAAAAAAATTAATTAAACCTCTATGGGCTGGATTCCTCAAGGATGATAAACACTCAACTGGCTTTAGTATCCTGCACAAAAAATATGGGTTAACCTGGTGAGCTTTTGGACTTGAGATAAACTTGAGGGGCAAGGCAATGAGGCACACACGATGAAATGTCACCACAAGCAGAGGTCACATCTTTTCCACCTGCAGTTCTGGTGTTGAGCAACTCCGTTTTATTTCACCCACTGGGGTGTTTTTCACTTTATGTGTTACCAATAAAGCCACCAAATATTACTTCCCTCTTGCCTTTATTTGATGTCTCAGCAGTCACAACTCAATCTCTGTCAGGATAGGTAAGGGTCCTGGCTCAGCTGCAGATAAGCCTCAGTGTTTCAGTTTCAGGAGCATGAGTGGGAAATCAAGTATAGGAATCAAATGCTGGTTGCTCTGGGAGTGGGGTAGGGGAAGGTGAGCCCAGCCTCACCCCTGGAGCAGGTGATGACCAAATGTAGAAGTGTCCAGCTTTAGTCTGCAAGACCTGACCAGCCACAAGCCGAGCCTCATGCCCTGTTCAGTGCCCCATCCACATTCGCTGGAGCTCAGGAGCTGAAGAAGGACCCACAGCCCAAGGGAGAGAAGAAGCTGCTCAAGCCTCTTTCCGATTTGTGCTTTCTCTCTCACTCCACCATTCCCTATACAGCAAGATGCTGATAATAGTTACCTCCCAGAGGCTTGATTCAAATGCCTTTCCCCAGAGAGATCTGAACTTGCATCTCCCACATCTTGGCCGAGTGCCTTAAATATTTGGTAAAGGATCTGGATATCCTCTTCAGTGTTGTAAACCTAGGTCAAAAATAGTTTCCAGCTGCAAATACATGACTAATTTGACCTGAGACTACTTTTGTGGGGCAAATATTTTATTCACAGAAGAAAAATAATTGCCCTCCCCTGTGAAGAAGAGAGAAGGGAAGAAGCTGTGCTGCTACAGGAAATGAGCCATGGGATCTCGTAGACAAGCTACAGTTTGAAAAACCCAGAGTTCTCCTCCCCACCTCCCCTTGCATTTAGCTATGTCATTACTTATGTGCTGGTTTCCAGGATACCTCAAAGCCACTAGCACATTCTCACAAAATCAAAGTGAGGTAACGATTATACACATTTTATGGCTGTAAACCCAGAGAGAGCGCAGATAGGTGTCTCAAATACACAATGTCCTTCCAAAAAATATCTCCAAAACATTCAAATTATCTGACTTCCTAGTCCTGTGTATCACAACAACAGCTTCTAGGGGGGAAGAGGGACAGAGCACGAACTATCACCTCACAATACTAATTTCTCAGTTTGTTTCTGTTACATCAATGAATTAGTAGTTTAACACCATTGGTGAGAAGTTTGCAAAACACTTTGTTCCATGCGCCTTCAATGGGTAGAAGTACTGGTTCTAGGTTTTAAGAGGCATTTAAAGTTAGGCTCCTACGATCGTACTTAGACTTACAAATAATCCAATTTTCACACGTGCTATGTTCAGCAGATTCTCATAGCACGTGGTTGCAGCTGCAAGGCCAACATTTTTGAAAATCAGGATACTTACTCAGGGACTTGAATGCAGGCTTGAGATGAGGATTTGCAAAGGGAACTAGGTGCCCAGTTTCTACTGTGAAAAGATTTAGGAGTTTCATAACCAGAACCTTTAGTCGTCCATTAGGAAAATCTCAGCTTTGCTGTAAATGCCTCTGGATTCCTTAGATTTCATTCATTTGGCAGCCAGGCACCTAGCTGTCTTGTACGATCTGAAAGAAATTTGCAGAGTTCTGTATAACTTCTGTAGTCTTTCCTTGGAAAATAAATAAATCTTTCAAATGGAAATACTGAAATAGCTGGGCACATGTCCAGATACAGTATGCCTAGCTTAGTGGCAAAAAGTTACGGCACACATCCTGTATTGTCGAGGACACTGAATGTTTTGGCTGCCCTAATAGAAAAACAATAATTCAATCATGTATTATAAAGGAATTTCCTGGAGGAGTTTGGCCTTGCTCAATCATCCTATTAGATTTTTTCTTAATGTAGAAGAATGACACATTAAATTCATTACATACATTAGACCAACTACATTTATTTCCAGATGGGTTTCCACAAAACAGTAGAAATGTCTAGAATAAGACATTTTGAAGATGTCTTTATGCATAATAATGACAGCACAGTCTTGCACCACCGTATGCTCAGTAATTCTTTCTCACAGTGGAAGGACGCTTTCAACACAAATAGCTGTATTTTATAAATCAATAATAACAGACCCACAGGGCCAGGATCATTGTTTTATTTTGCTGGCAAGGACCCACCATATGTCGGATGTTATGCAAAGACAAGAGAAGATGTGTGAGGAGATAGTTATGCTAATACACACTACTTCCCCCCTGCCTCTCTCCTCCCTGGAGTAACTGTCTTAACATTACACATGTCGATGTGTCCTCAGCAGTTCCAAACTACCTACACCTGCTGGAGCTGGCATGTTAAATAAATACCGAATTAAACATAACAGCTAAAACCCCTTTCCTTAAATGTTCTTACAGACCAGAATCTTGCCTGTTTGCAGTGACTGCCTTACACTGCTTGACATTCTCCCAACAGCAAGCCCACAGCTGCCAGTGAGCTCTTGAAGTTCACAGGGTATGGTTCAATTTCTCGGGGTCTTTTAGATGTTCTCAGCCCACAGACACCTTCATGTTATGAACATGCTGCGTGTCCCACTGCCTCTCTCTGCCCTGGAGACCTGGGCCCAGAGGTGGCTGTGAGCCGCCAGACCAGTCCTCCCATGCCAGGAGGAAAAGAGCATTTTGTCTGCAGATGTTATCTAACAAAGCAGCAGGTTATTAGCATGCACCCTCTCTTCCTTCCTCATCCCCACGACCAGTCCCACACCCCCCTAGCACCCGCCCCATGCCACCCGTTTCCCCCAGGGATGCCCATGCCCAGCAGGCGCTGTGACGCATCAGTCTCATGGGGCAGCTTCTCCATAACAGGGGCAGGGATCAGCACTGTTCCTCCCTCACCACCTGCACTTCAACCATCTTGCACTCTCACACCCAGAAAGTTTTAAGTAGAAATAGTCCATGTGATTTTTCAGTTCCTTTCCATTTTATGCACAACTAGCATGATGACAAGTTAGCAACAACACGGTCAGGCTTAGGTAGCATCTCCCATGAAAATTCCTGATTATTGATTTGTGTGCACAGCCAGGTTGCATTGCTTTAACTCTCTCTCCCCAGGGCTGCTGCTCTGGAGTGCAGATTTGCTTATTGTGAGAGGTTGGAGTTGTTCTGGTGCACAGCACCTGCCCAGGCAGTAGCATTGCACACTGCAGATGGGCACCAAGGGGCTGGTGTATTATTTCAATTTAAAAAAAAATATCCTTGAACTGAAATGTTATAAAATTACATGTTGTTCAGGCTTCAAAAGTACTTGTTACTATAGTAACACTGAAAACTTAGCTAAAGCATTTCTTTTTGGCCGTGATCTGGAGATACCACAGAGCAGCAGGCACTGCTCAGCTAACAGGGCTGGGTGCTGTGTGGGTACTGCTTTGCCTGTACTCCTTCTGTCAGGAGAACCAGAAAGGTGCAGCCTCATGTGTAAGGGAAACACTAGGTCACGGCCTGAATCAGTGATTGAGCACCTGGTGAAGGGCTGTGGCTGGCCTAGGGAGCACCTGTGCCTCCTCCTCCCCCCACCTGACTGGGAGGGGTGGACCCAGGGTGGGGCTACCCTGGGCACATTTAAGAGCCAGCCACCAAGGGGAAAACCTCTCTCTTGTGGGATCTGGCTGCTCCTGGGGGAAAGCATCATCATCTCAGTGGGAGATCATCATCGTGTAAGTCTGAAACCTTTGTTATCCTTGTTTATGACCATTAAACTATCCAATACTTTACCTGGGCTTGCTAGAAATCTATCTGAAGCAATCTTGCTTCTTCATTTGCACGACATTCATGGTAGAAGCTTTTACTGATGCAGATACAGACAGTCATCAGTTACACAGCTCCCATTCACGCACCAACTGACTGTGGGCAATCGTTTCAGGTGTACTTAGTGCTGGGAAAGGCTTACTGTTCTTGGTTCTGTCACAAAAACACTTCAAGTTGTCACAAGACCTCTGTCTGAAAAGAGGCAGAAGGCTCCAGCGTTTCAGTGGTGCCAGTGCAAACAGCTTTGTAATGACCTACCCTGAAGTTTCTCCTAATGATATCCCTGGACTCTGCTTTTAGCTCCAGAGCACACGTGCTATCACATATTTCAAAAGGCCTGCATTTTATGCATATGTAAACATACCTCCTTTGCATTCATATGTGTAATACTGGTATCACTTTCCTAAGTCTACAAGGTTTGCAACTTTACTGCTGCACATGTATGTCTTTTGCACACTTAGAAACTGTATCTATCAGACACATGTGCCAGTCCTTTTCAGGAAGGAATGTGAGTTGGGTAGTGACTGGAAGACAAGCCAGGAACTGTGATATATGCCCATAGAGTAGTGCTGTGCATGCTGAGAGGTGTGTGGTGTTCTGGACAGGCTGCTCAGTAGCTTGTAAAGAACATCCCTTGGGTGTTCCTCTGCACACTGCTGGTGTGATTTGCTTGTAACATACTTTACTGTGTGTTTAGGTTGCCTCCGGAGCTTTAGAAAATGTTAAAATGTACATATTTGTAAAAATGCTGGGCTGCCTGATGTGCTGGAGTAGTGTTAGGTGCCTGTCATGAGCTTCCTCACATCAGACTGAAGCTTTTTCCTCTTGATTTCTGCCAGGTTTTCCATAGACCTAAAAGGGTAAAGTCCTCATCTATCAGTTCCAAATAGCTAGAACTGTAAGGCTGAGAACATCGCAGTTACTGAAAGCTCAGGAACTACAAACAGAGGGTCTATTAGCAACATGCTGCTATTCAGTCTCCCACTGTGCTGCATTCAGTGTCCCTGCTCTTAAAGCCCTAAGTCCTTTGTTCTGTGCTGATGGAAACAGTTTCATACAATTTCAGATGTCCCACTGGGACAGCTCATTGTAGTTATTATATTCATCATTACTTCCTTGGATCTTGCAGTGTCCCTAATTCTAGATCTGTGCTCGTGGTCATCCTCCAGCTGTAAATGCGTAAGTTCCTAATTCTCCTCACCTCTCTTATGTCAGAACCCCCACCCTTTCCCATCATTTATGATATGCAAAGCAAAAACGAGACAAGAGTTCAATCAGATATTCCCTTTTGAGGTCTTTCTGTAGAGCAGTTACTTATTCTGTTCATAAAAAAAGTGGAGAAAACCTGATGGAAAAAGTGAAATCGCTATCAAGCGCACTGTCAAAACTAGGGAACAAATTGTTGCTCTTGCTACAGGGGAAACTCAGTATATTTTCCTTGTACATCTTACAACCTTATTTTTCTCCATAACTAATAATACATTGCTGGAGAGCGTAGCTTCTCTGAATAAAGCTCTGCAGACATTCCAAGATTATAGACTGCATTCTGATTTCCCGTGTGTTAAAGAAATACAGTATCATGCCAATTACTTCAGGGGGAATGACTCTGGATTTATACCACTATATCTGAGATCATAATTTGACTTCTTGTGAGTAATTGAGGTCATGTGTCTTCCTTTTTAACTTCACCACTGCAATGCCTACGCCTCACGCTGCAGGGTGAGTAGCTTGAACCATCCCAGATGACTGAGTCATGAGCATTTTTTCTAGATGAATACATGAGAGTTTATACGAGAGCAAGTAATTGCTCTTCATACGTGCCTGGGATATTATTTCATTAAGCAAACTACTCCCTGTTCATGCAGAAGCCCTAAAGATCAAGCAGCTGCTCGTGCCAAATTAAGTTTTCCTCGGGGTTAGAGCGCAAAGTCAAAACTCTTGGGTCGTTTTTCATTAACTTTCTCGATTTTTGACTCTGGATAAACTCCCCAGGATCTCTGCACATCAGTTACCGATCTGTACAGTGGAGCTAAATCTTCCTTTGTGAGGGGAAAGATGTGAAAGTTCAGCACATAGGGCCAAATTCTGTCCTCTGTCAGTGAACTGCTCAGCTCCATGACATCATGAGGGAAGCTGGACATGGTGTGGGTTTGTATGTTTACCCCAGCTCTCTGAGTTGGTAAAACACTCACATTCTCCCATGAAAGCTGCCCTATAAATACCAAGTGTTCCTATGACTCAGATTCGCTCTTTGTTAGGTTACAGATTCAGCATCAGTCCTAGCTGATGAGGTAGGTGTTATTGCAATGCTCTTTCCTACCTCCTAACACTTAAAAAGAAATCACTTCTGCTCTCGCTTTCAGGGCACAGCGATCTATTTAAACTTTCCCTTCAACAAGAAGGAAATCATTAAAATCCTCCTACACCGCACTGCACCTGCACAGGGAAAGCTGATCACGTCTTTACTTTGCTTTTCTTCCTTGGGAAAGACCTCAGCTTTTAAGACTGAAGACACTTCCCTAAAGCCACAAGCAGCATGAGAGAGCAAGGACATGGGGAAAACAGACGTTTCCCTTTCCGCAGAAAGAAATGTAATGTGCCTGAAGATGGGAACTAAGACTTCAGGCTGTCTCTTATGTGACACACTTTAGCATAAAATCACTGTATTTTGAGGGAAAGAAGGACATCATCAGTTATCTTTATATCATCAATTTTGAGAATCTATTATCTATTTCATGCATGACTAAGTGGCTATATAACCTACCAGGCTCTACAAATCTGTTTCTCCCTATGGTAGCAAGTCATCCTCCCTACATACAATGCTTAATCTATAGTAATCAAAGTTAGTGATAGCAAACTGCGTGCCCTAACCCCACAGCTGCCTGGGCAGCAGGGTGCACTGGCAGCAGGATAGGATCCAACGGAGCAGCGCCACACCCCAGTATCCTCAGCACACATACAAGGACACTTCTTACCTTGCTCCAAGCCTCAGGGTCCAGAGCCACCAGCGCCAGATGTGTTCCAGAGATCTATTAGTGCACACACTAGAAGAGCATATTTATGATACCACAAATATTTAAGTGTGGTGTCTGCAAGTGGGAGGGGAAACTGCTCTCTCCAAAAGCTTCTTGGCCACAGGATTTCCCTATCTTGCCAGCCTCCGTGCATCCCCCTGAAGCTGTGGGTTTGTTGGGAAGGCCTCAGATAATCATCTGGCATCTCTTACAATGCTCATTAAAAAGAGCTGATGAGAACTCCTCACATATTATCCTATGCACTCAAGTTTCCATGGGACAAAGCAATGCTTCCAGGAGAGGAGGGAGAGCGTGCAGCCAGCACTAAGGAGCTTGGGGTGCATCTGCCTGGCACTCTGCAAAGGAGGGATCCTGCCAATGCACTGTGCAATGCTCTGGCCAGCTCCTTCCCTCTTTGATTGTTAGAAAAATTTGTCTTCACTAATCTAATCTATGGTGTGATTTTGAAATGAGGCTGATTGAAATAAATTTAAACCTAATATTAAATCTCATTTTTCAGACTGATAAATGGCTTTCTGGCAATATGCTGCTTTACAGAACAGTCACCTTTTCCCCTAGCTTGAGCAAAAGCCAGACTGAGCCTCTGTGAAATTGGAATGATCTTTGTCCCGAAGTTTACATCTTCAGCTGAATACAAGGGATCAGATTCCCTGCCTCAGGCTTTGCTCTGCAAGTAATCCTATTGAAACCAATGGGACTACTCGTGGAGCTGAAGAAGGTGTTGGCATGACACAAGGGTTGCTGGATTTGGTTCCAAACATCCATCCACATCGTTTACTTCCGTATTAAAAAGCTTCTATCGCCTACAGTCACTGCATGGAGTGGGACTGAGGTACAATGCCTTTCTCCGGCTGAGAAGACACAATGGCCAAATGGAGCAAATCTGATCATTGTGTCTTCTGGGTCTTCTTTTATTTTATTTGCTATTCTTCATCCTTCCTGTCTTATGGGACAGATTCCATATGCTGCTTTTTTTTTTCCCAAGCAAAGTGATGATTAAAAGAAGCACCTGCCTTGTATATCCCCTTGGTCAGTACACGCAGGTACTCCATTTCCCATGACACCAATACAGCTCTGCATGTAATGCCATTTCCCCACGGCATTAATATGGTTTTGCATGTAAGGAAAGAGGAGGCAAAAAGGAGCTATGCAGAAGATGTCCTTGTGTTATCCTTTAGCTTTCACTAAAAGTGGCTGGAAATCTCAGAGAGGAAAATTTTCCACTGGCAAAATGCCAGGCTGATTAAATCAAAATGAACCTCTGAGCAGAAACCAGATGAGTTTCTCAGGTTTCCAACGACCTCAGTGGGCTGGTAGGCTGCTGCCAAGCCCTGTGACGGGGAGAGCCCCAGCTCAGTCCCGTTAGATCCCCAGCTCTGTTAGATCACTAGGAGATCGTCACCACTATCTTTATCTGGGTATGTCACTGCAAGTAATACATCAAGCTGATGTAACCCATACCAGGCTGCGCTCCCGGGCGGGGTGAGGATACACTAAGGTCACGCTCTGCTCCTCCAGAGCCTGCAGTGGAGCTCAGGAACCCAGAGCTCTGCTGCTGAAATCAACCAGACTGCCATGAACAGCACCCCACTCCAAGCCAGTTCCAAACGCTCCAAGAATTACACACAAAGCACTTTGAGGAGGCAAGGAGGAGTTCAAAGGCAACAATTTTGGGTTGCCTGTAGCAACTCAATTCCATTTTGTGCATGAAATCAGTTCTCCACCCCTCTAACCGACCGGTCACGTTCTCTCTCCTCCCAGGACGTCGCCCAGGCTTCAGGCTCCCCTAGGCTTACTACCTAGGGCCAGTTCCCAAGCCCCTCTGCTCCCAGGTTCTCCCTTTCCCATAAAATCCCAGTCTCACACAAATCCTCATGCCAGCTCTTTTCTTCCTGCCCCGTGTTTGTATTTACTCATCTCTTCTCATTAGCTGGATGCCAGCAGGACAGAGACGATGGCAAGCCCAGGAAAGACAAAGTCTTTATTTCAGTTTTGGAGAAGAGGTCTGGTCTCAGCCCATAGCAGTGAGGAGCAACAATGGAAACACATCTGCTCCCCACTTCCCAGCACTGCAGCACCTGAGGATGGCATATAGACAGCCTGGGTGCCTCTGCTTGCTTGCCCATGGAGGATAAATCTTAGATGAGTCCAATTGTTAATTTTCAGAAGTCTCTCCTGAGTATATGAAATTTCTCTAAAATTTTCTTTCTTAAAAATAGATTAATATTCCCCCCCCCCCTTTTTTTTTCTCAGCTCGAGGCAAAAATCTAACAGAAATTTTCAGCTTGGATGATGAAAGTTCAGCAAAGCTGTACAGAATGGGAAATAGAGCCTTCTTCTGAGAAGTGCTAGGAGCCCTGACACAGGGTGGGACTCTCGAGTGGTGTGGGGTGCAGGAGCATGCAGCAAAGGGTATATAGATGTGCATGGCCTGGCCTCATGGGAAGCAAGGCTGGTTTCTGATTTCATCATGTTTTCTATATGATTTTTCCAGGAGCTCCTTCACTTTAACCTTTCTTGCCATCAAACCCGTCTCATCCAAATTTTGATGTCTTTTCTCTTCCCCTGATGCCTCATTTCATCTGTTCCTATCAGATCACCTCCCTTCTTGTCTGTGGGGATGCTAGCATAGCCGAGCAAAAATATCATAGAAAAAGATCGTTTCATCCTCTCATCTCTGTTACCTCCTTGTTGCAAGCCTTCAGAAGCAGACTTGCCTCTCACTCAATGTCTACGTGAGTATCCAATGCAGAGGAAGTGATCTAGAGAGAACTGATCTTCAATAAGCTTTGTTTCTACCACTTTTTAAAAATCTTTAGTACGTAGGATTAATCTCTTATCCTCAAGAAAGTAAGCAGATCTGAATTGTTTTTATAGAAAAAGACAGGGTGGTGATCAGCTGGCCCTTAGCAGCAGCTCCCAGAAAACAAAGAGCCGCTTGGCACCCACATCTGGCATCCCCCAGGCCATCAGCCTGGATGCACTCCTGCTCCATGCTGATCGTGACGTGGTGTCATAGCTCAAAAAGTTTCTTCCCCTCAATCCCAAGGCCTCTTTCTCTATGAGAAGTTGTCTGGCATGTGCTCCTCTGCATACATAGACAAGGTGACAGGCGTGCTATGCTGACTTAGGAAAATGAGCTAACAAGTTTTCATAAACAATATTAATAAGTAAAACAGTATTTCACTCTCTCCAAATTAGGAAGGCTTTTGTTTTGCTCACATGAAAATCTGTTTGTGCTCTGAAATGGATCAGTAGTGACATCCAGTGGCGAATAACTGAGACAGCTGTAATAATTTTGGGTTGTACTAGACTGATGTGGATTTATCACTGGTTAGAAGTATTGTAAAAGTGTTCAGCATGCAAAAAAAACTGCAGGCAATTTTCATAAGTACCACTGTCCAGAGAGTGAAGAAAAACAAGTTCTCTCACACCATCTTGTCAAGAGTTCTTTGGAACCTTTGCTCTGCTCAGCTCCCCACATTTAGGCTTATTCACTCTACAAGCTGTTTTGAACGGAGTTAAAGTCACGGTCTTAAGGAAGAACTTGGATTGCCTATGCAGGTCACCAACTCCTTGCTTTTATCAGTTTTCTGAAAGGGTTTGGGGACTCTCGGATGGTTTCTATCCATCTCGTTGGCTTCTTACACTTCTTCTGACAGTGCTGTCTGGACAAAGGAGCTATCCTTGCTATACAGAAGTTTTACAGATATCAAGGGCTGTGTATGAAGGGGTATGGGAACTACTAATGTTTTCGGTTTGTTGGTTGGTTTGCTTTGAGGGAAATGTGTCTGAAATACAGTTTCCCAGGCAGACACTGATTAAAACTTCAACAGCCTCATTTTCAGAGTTTTAGAAAAGATATGAGAACTATGTAGTCCAGCTCCTGTCTGGCAATCCTGCTCCATGAGTGATTTTCTCTTACTGTGTTATCATGGTGTTCCAATCTACAAAGTGCTAAATACAGCAAAGCACATACTTCAAATGTCCAAACAGCTCCCTGACCTTGAGCAGGCACATGCAGGAGCACTTTCCTGGACCAGAGCCACACTGTTTCACTTCTTGCTGATCCAGGATTTCAGAGTGACTCAGTTGCTGATTGAGAGCACACACCAGGCCACTGACTCGTGAATCAGCTGTTTCATGTGATTCAGGGAATTTGGAGAACAGCTTGCTTCTCAGCGTGTTTGAAAAATACCTACCAGCTTAGTGTGCAGCCAGGAAAAGAGCACATCATCAGCCATGCACAGAGCACTTTTTTCTTACGAACTGTGAAATTGGAACTTCTCAGCTCTCCCTAAAGAGACAATACACCTTTCTTAACTGAAGTGCTGATGCTGTGACTCTATAAAGTAAATCCTCAGTAAAATACTGTTTCTCACTTGCAATTTAAGAAGTCAAATTTACAGACGCCCTGACAGCCTTCTGCCTCTTGCTGAATTCTAGACTGAGCTGACTGCTGTGGTTCAGTCCAGGGTTCAGGCGGATAATCGAGCTACTGCCTGGTAAAGAGCCACCGCGTGTTCATCGAGAGTGGGGGCTCAACCATGTGCATACTTCCAGACCCTCACAAACACATAGCAAAAATGCATTACCTTAAATCTTTTTTGCTGACGTTTCCATGAACACATTTTTCCTAAAATATTGGACAGGTCAAAAGCATCGGACCCCACCAGTGCTCAGTAAGTAACTCATTACGCTGCAGGAACTCCCTTGTTTGTGAACCCTGAGCTTTGGTAATGCTCTTGCCTGTTTTATGACGCTGGCGTACTCGGTTTGTGCTTGAGTCAGGATATTACATGTGGGCACTTGAGCACAGATCCAAACCTTTAATCCGTAGCTGTGGGACGTGTTGAGTTAAAAACTTGCTCATTCCTCATTGTTTACATTTAGAATATGGATGCTCTGAGGAGTGAAAAAGAGTCTAAAAACTTACATACCAAAACTAAACAGCAGAGGCAGATAAGGCACCGTTTCAGATTCTGCTGGTACTTTATCTGAGATAGCAGACTAATAAAGCATCCTACTTGTCTGATCGGGTGGGTGCCTAAGGACCCTATATGGCTGACATTTCTAGCTTGTGACCTTCTGTTTTGTGATTATAAGGGCGGATCTCATTTCTCCCCTTCTCCCATTTCCTGTAATGCTTGTTTACTTACTTAGTAATGCTTAGTCCTCTTTTGGGATTAAAAGATGCTAAGGCTATGAATAGGACACAGATGGCAGCAAGCTCATAGTATTTAATACTAAAGCACCAAATGCTTATAATTATTTTTACTCAGCTAGTACTTAATCATATGGTAGATCATTCATATTAATTTCTAACAGAGAGAGGTATCTTCAGAAAATCACTCTGGTCCTTTCAAAAAAAATTGGGATGATTTCTTAATTAATCATAAATATTATATCCAAAGAACTTTCAGTATTGCAGTAATAAAGTTACCATCTTTCTCCGAATGTGCTGAACAGAACAAGAAGTTCATCATTACCTAGAAGTCTGATTTCTGCTAAGGAAGCAGAAGTTATTAAACAGTGACGGTCTCCATATCCTCTGTGTTACTCTGTGAGCCATTGCCTGGGTACCCTGCTGGAACAGGACTTGAAACATCCCACAGACCAGGATAGAATTAACAGATTGCCACTAACAGATGTCAGGTTTGCCCAGACCATCCGAAAAAAGAAAAAAAAGTCAGGATGCAACAGAGGGGTTAAAAGTGGAAAGCTTGATGTAACTGCCAGGTTGGGTGGCAGAACAGGATGGTTGAATGGAAGGAAGAAGGAAATAAGTGAACAAGACTGGTGTCTAGCAGTCTTTATGACACAGTAAATCTAGCAGGGGTGAATTCTCCTGTCCTATAGAAAATAATAGGATTAAACTTGGCTGAGCGCAGTGCAAATAGTGCCATTTGCTTTCTTGGAGGTTTGAGAGTTTGTAGGTCTGGCAGTTCGCTAAGAAATCAAACCTGGAAAAGGATGGTTGAAGGATAATAATAGTAATAACGATACCTGGCAGGGATATGGCCCTCAGGTGACACACCTGCAGAAGAAGTGAGGAGGGTGGTTGCTGACTGAGAAGAAAAAAAGGCAGAGGACTGGTGATGTAATGCTGCACTGCCTTGGAATGCGGCAAATTTCTGCTTGAGTGCCCCAGTCTTCCTCCAAGCCTTGAGATTGTCAGGGGGGAGGAAGAAGGATCACTACAGCAGCTGCAGTGGGAGATATAAGATTTTTCTTTACTTACAACAACAACAAAAAAAATAATACATGGTACAGTATTGCCCAGATCCATCGACAAGGTCAGCTTGTGTTGAGTACAGCTGGAACAATAAAACTGCATCATTATCTGGTTTCATGCAGGCACTTGGAAGACAAGTTCCAGGCCAAAGCAGGGGCAACAGTTAGCAACACGATTACATTAGTAAGGCTTGAGCCCACTCTTTTCCTACTGCTCCTAAAACTATCACCAAAAAAGAAAATAGTGTTTATAAAAGAAATAATACCTGCAGTTTTTGTCTTTTTTTTTTTTTAAATATTTATTTACCTACATCACTTCTTCAACCCTGTGGTAGAAAGTTCTGTTGCATTATACACTGGAAATCCAAACAATGTTTAAAAGTATTCCTTGAGCAGAAAATGCAGCACTGCCCTAAGTCTGACTTGTAGCCCACATAAAGGGACCAACCCAGCTCCCAGCGAATAAATAAGAGAAACATAAAGGACTGGTAAGGTACAGAAGCATGCATTAACTCAAGCTAGAAGAATTTGTGCATCTGTCCAGCAATGTCTCAGCTATTGAGACAACTGGGAAGTAGGATTACTTGCTCTGTGTTGATGTCACTACCACCAGTGCATTTCCTAAGGCAAGTGGGGGTGCTTCAACATTGGTTTTACCTGGACTTCCCGCAGGCTTTTCTGAATGCAGAAAGGTGCTGGCTATCATTTATTTTATTTCTGTTATCTTCTCAGAACCTCCATCATTGAAAACACTTCATTATCTACAGGTGAGGGAACTCAACCACGTGGTGGAAAATGTACTCACACTCTTCAAAAAATGTTCAGAAATGTGGATTTACTCTCCGGTGAATGATGCAGTTGCATCGTCAGCCATACATAACGAAAGGGATCTGATGCTGCATAGTTTTATGCATGAGGTCAAGCTTTCTTGTGATGATTCTAGCGCAGTGGGGGCTCAATCTGGGGCAAAAAAAAAAAAAAGATGCTGAAAGACCTCTTCATTATAATAATTGCTTGAGTTTGCCTACACAACTATAAAGCCTTCCTGTTAACATCAATAAGTAGCACAGAAACCAAGCATTTAGACAAGATATAATGGCAGGTTATTGCCTGTGAAGGAATTGCACTTACGTTTTCCGGTACTACTCAGTTGCTAGACTTAGTGTGCATTACAGGAAGCCTCAGTGGACAAACCTTGGCAAGACATAATGATCTAGTATTCTTCACTGCTCTATGTTCCGACTTGTGGATGCTGATCTGTTTTGGAGAAAGCATGGGCTGGCTTTGTGTCTTTCACTATATCCAAGAAAAAGTAAGTTTTAGAGCACAATGTTCTGGAAGGACTGTGAGGATGAACGCCCAGACTGTATTTTTTCTCTTCAAGCCACGACTGAATCTCCAGAAGCAGCTACATACAGAAGCAGATATTTTTATTGCACTGATTACTCTGTGAGGCTTTTAATGCCACAGCAAGCCTGAGGGATGCAACTACGAGGCTCTACGTTACTAAATACTGAGTTACTTAAGTAATGCTCTGGAATATATTCAATCTGGGGCTTGAGAAAGGGGAAAAAAAGAAAAAAAAAAAAAAAACCCAACAAATTCTTGTAAGTTACTCATTGGCATCTCAATGCATTTACAAATAACAGACTATGGTTATCAAGCTTTCCTCCCTGTGCATAATAGTGCACAAGAACATACACAGTCAGACCAGCTCAGGACTTAGGTAAGCTAATGAGCAAACAGGTGCCAGCTAGAACAGGATGAACCAAGGCACCGCCAAAAAAGTCAGGCATGTTCTCAGACAAAAATAAGAAAAAACAAACGCATTAAATTCATTGTGCATAAAATCTTCAGATGATAAAAATCAGCTACTGCAAATTCCCACCATTCATTAGGGATCGTGGACTAGTGCATCAGTGGTACTGCTGAAACTACTGCCAGTCGGGTCCCATGGGTGAGCAGTGGGCTATGGAAAGGAGATGGGCTGGAGTGAGGATAAGCATTCCTCAGAAAAGCTGTGATTCTGACCTCTTAATAGCTAGCAAGAATCATTTTATATTGCTTACCAAAACCCAGAGTTTCTAAGTGCTTCTCTACTAGCATAGGGTGCTTTGTGATGTCAGTAAATGGGACAAAAAGGAAGTGTGAAAGATGAGTCACCAAGCCACAGGGAAAGAAAGTGCAGCGTGAGCAACCGCAGCACCCTCACTTGGCCCCGCGTCCTTTGACGGAGCACAGCGCAGCTTCCCAGCAGGGCCTGCAACAGGAGCTGCGCTCAGCTCACCCGTGGGGACCGAGGTCACGCGTATTTATTCTAGCTGTCCCAGATGCGCCCACATGACCTTCATTGATGAGTTATCTAAACAGCCTGTAATTTTAGTAAGTATGTTTATCAGGTGTGACTTGAAGGTTTACAGAGCTAAGCTCCATCCCCTTGTAGGATTTGGGTAACAACACCCTACTGAGGATGGGAAGCAACTCGGCTGAGCCTGAGGTGAAAGCTAGGGCAGGAGTCCTGGCATGGCTGTTTGATGGGCCTGTCCTTTCTCTCCATGTTTGATATCCAGATAGTTACAATACTGTATTTGAATGTAGGGATGGGGCAGATTCATGGCAAAATCCCCCTGAAAGCTGGAGCCTGGGTGCAGAGTAACACAGGATCAAAATGCTGAGCCAGAATGATGAACAGGGAAGGAAGACAGGGCTGTGCTGCTGGATTCTGGCTGATATCTGCAGATAATGCCTGTGCCGAAATAAACAATGCTACAATCACACACACACACACAAAATAAAATGCAAACCAACCACAGGCTGTGATACTGCCAATATTGCTACTGAAAGTTGAAAGTTGGGGAAGCAGAAGGGAAAAGTCAATGGTGTGTGGCAGAGTAACAATAGCTTTTTAAAAATCTTTCTTCATTGCTTCTGTGACCTCCTCCTTCACCTAAATTTGAACCCATGCATGCTCTTAAAGGCAACTATCTTGTGTCAGGTGAACCGTCTTCACTGTAACTGCATCTTGCCAAGAAAAGACGCTAAAAACAAAGTTACTGTAGGGATGAGTTACTCTACTCTCATCATGCTGGTGAGAGTACCTGTAGGAAGAAAAGAAGAACTTGGCACTGTGGAAAAGAAATATTTTCACCATTCTGAGCAGGTTTCACAAATAACTTGGCATATACTTTGGAAATGTCCTTGACAGTGCCCCTTCAACCAATGAGAAAGCAGGCAAGCTCATGTTACAGCATCAGATACGCTGAGCAGCTGGTGTGGAGGAAGTATTAATGCCCACAAATCTCCTGTGCAAAATCAAACACAATTACCTTGACTATGAACCTATGGCAGAACAGGCTTTATCCAGCTGCTCTTTGGCATGGATCTTGAACAGATCTTGCAGTTGGTCCTAAATCTTAGGTTACTTTCCTCCTCCCCCACAGGCTGTTAGTAGCTGTACCCACTACATTAAGCATTTACAGAGCTGCTGATGGCTGCCCTCTTCCTAGAGATATGGACAGCTCAGCAAAATTGCCATCAACGGGCTCTCCTAGGCTTTTCCAGTAAAACAGCCTAAGCCTAACAGGTGTAAGAGAAAAGGGGAAGTTAGTTCTGAAGGAGAACTTCCTAGATGATTGCCACCCAGAACAGAACCGTAATCAGCTGAAGAAATCTATGTTCCCTTTCTAATAGAAGGGAAAGAGAGGACCGCCTCAAATGCAGTGCTTTGAGGGGAGGGGGTACGAGGCTGATACCAGCTCTCCCACCCCAGGCAATTCTGTAGCACCAGGACTCACCTCTTTGTGTATCTGTTAATGAACTTTGTTCTTCCTTGAAGAGATTTAGCATAGGGCAAAGCTCACTCCTTTTACTTGTCCTGGCATTCACTCATACCCTGCTGTTGATAAGACCTCTTGTCAAATCCTTACTCATTTTTTTCCTGTGTCCCTTTTTACTGTGTAATTTATACGCGTTTATCTGTGGCTGTCTCTACCCCTGCCTCTGACATCCTTTGTGCCTAAGCTCCTCCAGGTACCAAGCAGAGGGGTGTTTATATTAACAGAGTAGGTAAAGGATAAATATGTTCTTGTGCTCCCTCCAAATCAGTACAAACAGTATTGCCAGACTGTGCTTTAAGCATGTCAGCTAATGAAAGAAAGATTCACGTCTCAGAAATCTATTAAGAAACTCAGGTGTTCTTTCTTGTTGATGTTTTTTAAACCAGTACATGTATTTATATATTATTAATGCATCCAAAACTTGTGCAGTATATCCCTGTACTACCCTTACGTCACTCCTGTGTACCGCAGTGTATAAATTATTCCTATTATTGGCCCTTGCTGTCTCTTGAGAAGGTAACAACGAAAAGAAGAGCTTTCTGCTCCTTGCAGAAATAAAGCTATCACATTAAATACAGCTCTGAACTTAGCCTGCTTTCTGCCTGTTTCAGCTGTCTGAAATCTGCGTTTCCCCCTGAACACTGCTTTGCCTTCTGTAGGGGGTGAGAAACCAGGAAAGTGACAGAACTACTCTGAGATAACAAAGAAAAATGCCAGGTATGAGGAAATCTGGAAATCCATGCCGTTCTTAGCTCAGTCTTTACGTTGGGCTCAGCAGGGGATGAAGCTCTTGGGAAACAGGTCAGAAGAGCAGGCACGCAAGGAAAAAAAATATGCTGCTTCACTTCTCAGAAAAAATATTTTGTCTCTTCCTGCTCCTCCTACAGTAGCAGCCATTTTTGATCCCTGAGATAAAACCAACTGTTTTTTGCTGCTCCTCTTCCCTTTACTAAGCTCTGTTTCCACAGCAGCTCCTCCACTGCGGTGTCCGTGCTCACGGGCAGCCGGGAGCTTGGGAGGTGCCCTCCAGCCCCCTCCTCCCCACCACCACCTTACCTGCTCGCTCTGCCTCCCCACACACGCTCCTGAGCACAATGTGCCTGGACAGCCCCTGGTTTTCTACTCGTTTTTCATCAATTGTGTAAAAATCTGTTTCAGGGCTCAGGTTTTCCTCATTAATTTCGTCATATTCCCTTATTCCCTTACTCCTCCTGAGAGAAGAGGAAGTTAATTTTCCAGACCAGCTGTACATCAATAAACAATTATGCAATATTTAGTGGATATTTACTCACTGCAAAGGAAAAAAGCCTGCAGTAATCTATGGGAAAAAAAAAGGCAGGGATCATTATCCCTCGATAATGGAGTTCTGTTGGGTGACTAGCTCCTAGCAGCATCTGCAGTGGAAACAGTTAATATTTGTATTTAAAAAAACACGAACATGAGACTAAGGTAGAACATTTAAAAATAACTGTTCTTAATGTTGCTACGGAGACCTTTATTATAGCCATAGTACGTGATGTGCATTGATTACATTCCACATAGGTAACATTTCTCGCTCAGACTAGTAGAAACTGACAGTTCTCCCACTTGTACGAGACGGTAGGTAGAAGCATGCAGGTTGTGGTATGGGGGAGATTTACTTGGGTTTTCAACTCTTAAAAAACCGTAGGTGTGCAGCTTGAGTACTCTGTTAACTGTTCCATGCCCTTGCCAATATCCTTTAACACATTCTGCCTTTTCTAAAGTGAAGAGTGTAGGATTGTAGTAATGGTGGCGATAAACGTAGCCATCCCATCATAAAAATAAGGGCTATAATTCGAATGATTGGCAGTGCATACATTTACAGCTCTCTGTCTGTAGTTTCAACACGTTACATTCAAATAAGAAATATATTGACTACTTGAAAGATTTGTCTTCGAGCCTAGTTGATTAGACCACAGTACTGAGGGCAGAAAATCCATTGCTTGTGCTTATGAAGTTACATGGACTCCTTTTTAAAAATGCTGTTGAGAAGATGCTGCTGATCAAAGCTGTTAAGTCAAAATCTTGCCCTAAAAAAAAAGAAAAAAGAAAAAAGAAAAAAAATCATTACCATATTCTAAGCTTTGCTCATTCCAATAAAAATAACAGTAGATGGAAAAGCAGCCCTCAAAGAACTTCAGTTTCACTTTTATATGACAGTTTTCATCTTTCTGACTTTTTTTTAATATTGACTTGGATTAAATAACCTTGTATGGATGACGAATTTTTGCAGAAATTATTCAGGAAGCCAAGCTTCTTTAGGGCTTATTTCACAGAAGTTTTAAATTTCATATTGAAAATATTTACTTCAGTTTTTCCATTTGTTAGACCGACAGCTCAATAAGTAAATTTGAGTAGAAGTGTATAATGCTGCACTTCAGGCAGCTGCGGTTTTACAGCCATGCTTCTAAAACCATAGGAATAACTGAAAAGCTGTACGTTGGTAGTGGGAAGAATTTATAAATAATTTGCTGAGATACTGAGGACAGCAGACAACTTCCTCACTTATGTCAGCCTGCAGACCAAAATTCTGCCTTCTTGGTCACTCCACTCCTCAGCACATTACAGAAGCTACAAGAATACAGTCTGCCCTAAAATGGGAAAACTAATCTTCATTTACGAATTTTTTTTTTTCCTGTCAGTAGTTCGGGACTGAACATGAAGAGCACAGATTTAAATCACACCTCTGCCAGAGGATTTTATCTGCTATTTTTACTGATAATCCAAACATTAGAGGAAAAAAATATCCCAGACTAATATTTCTTTCAATTATTGCTTATACTTCCCTTGTCTAGGTGGTTCACTTAGCCCATTCCCCTAAAGTCTTACACTTTGTACAATTATGTACAAGGGTAAGGCTAGGTAATATAGCTTTCCAAAATGCTTGTGAAACTACAAGTTGCTTCTGTCCTTTTAAATGACACTTTTGAGGGTAGTTTATAGGTGCATTCAAATTTGGCTTCAGTTTGCCTTGCTTTGAACAAGTTCTGAACAGAAACAGCACAGACAGTGTAGTATGAAACCAGACTATTAAATAAACTGTAACAGGATGAAGACAGGAATAGGAGCATTATGCTTTCTCAGCAGAAATGTATCACTAATGGTTCTCACATAGATTTCAGTAATACAGCTATTTGTCTTGCATAGTGGAGCAGAGTAACATACACCATTGCAAATATGCAGCTGCAGCTGCCTAGACTGCAGTTAGGTTTGCGTTAGTGTCATTAAAAGTCTTCAGGCCATGTCCTTAAGACAAGCTACTTGAGTTTGTAAAAGAATATTTTGTGATAAAACTACCTGCTTAAAGGCTGGTCACGTGAGCCCTCGTGCTCTACCTTTTTGTTCTTTGTATCTAGAAAAATCAATACTGGCACAGGAAGCCTGTTGTAAAAGCCTGTTACAAGGGAAGAACAGAAATGAGACTATGTGAATTAACGTTTCTGTTTACCTTTCTCTAGCTTGCTGCCAATACAAAGCAAGAAAAAGCCAACCTCAGGCTCCATGCTCAAATGGTCTTGTGTTTGTATAAGGAAATGTGAAGAAACTGCCATCTTCCAGATCTCCTGTGGGGACTGAGCAAAATGGTTTTTTTTATGTAGTGTTTTTGAGAATCATCTCCAAAATAAGTGCTTTTTTTTTTTTCTTCCTTAAAAATTATTGACAGACATCAAGATCTCTAGTCCAGCTTCAACTTCCTTCATCAATTTCTTTTTATTTTGAACTGTTAAGTTGGGTGGAGGAGGAGACCAAATGAGAGAAAATGAAAGGATCTCTTCAGGCATTTGTGAAAGATGCTGCTCCACAAACACCTCCATGTGTGCTTAGGTGGACAGCTTTTCTGTACAGCCAGTAAGACAGCCCATCGATAAGCACTACAAGCACTGAGAGAGCTGTCCCATAGAAAGGCATGCCTGCAGACCCCGTAACTCAGAGCACACCTTCTCAACAGAGGAAGCAGATGAGCTGATCAGTAATTTATTATTCCCTTTTCAATGTCATAAAATCACATATGAACCTTGGACGTGATCAGAGAGGCAAAACTAAGTAACAGAAAAACCCCAGACTCTTCCAAGAAACCTCAAGGATTGGGGCTAAAATTTCAGAGATGCTCCCTCTGGGTTGGAGAAGTGGTACACATTCCCTTTTCTTTCCAGCTGAGCCTGCACCAGGACACACGAGAGGTAGCGAGCAGTGTCAGAAACCCAAGATCTGCCACAGCACATCACCAGTCTCAGCCACAGTCGGTGAGATTGGATGACCCAGTATGTGCAGAAGCAAGCACTGCCTGGAGCCCAGGAAACAGATCTTCTGCTTGGATTGTCAGAGAGCTGCGCAGTTCTTCCCCCTGCAGTGGCAGTGAGGGCTAATAACAACCTTGGCTCTGCTCTGAGATGGCAGAGCCTGCCCTGGCCCAGCTGCGCACCAGCCCTCAGCGGAACCAGCCACCCGCGGACACTTCTAATGAAGGGCAAGCAAGGCACAAATCCCCACAGGAACCTTCATATCAAAACTTACATTCATCCCTGAAGTGTGCATTAACTCTTTAGCCATTCTGCCCTTTTACAAATTCAAAATTGTTTTTAAGGCAGTTTCTTGAGGCCTCTTACATCAGCCAAGGGCTGATTTGGACTAATCCAGGAAGGGAGCCAAGTATTAAAAAATCTGAGGTAGTGGAACATCTAAAACGTATTGATCATCATGTAATTACACTTGAAATGTATTAGGGGAAGTAGCTAAAACAATCTTCACTCTAAGAGAAACGATGTGGGAGCGTGCAAGAGGGCCGTGGGGAGGCTGACTGGAATTCTTATGATGGCAAATCCATTTCAGAAAACGTAAAGAAAAGTTACCTGACTGAGCACTAAATGACAAATGTAATAACTCTCTCAAACTTTTCACTTTCTAAAGATTAACAAAGCTATCATTGACACGAAAACCAGAAGTCAGTGAAGCAGATGCAGCAAGAGGAATGTACGTGTGACAAATCTCACTTGCGTCTTTGAATTAAAGAGCAGTTCCTGTACTTAAAATGTAAAGGCAGGCTGGAAATAAAGGAAATCTTCCATTTGCCTTGGATACTGGTAATATAAAAAGACTGAATTTGTTACATTTACATTTAAAATGGATTTTTTTTTTCCCTAAATCTTGGATAAGTTATCTCAGAGCCACAGTTCCTAAGAGGAGGATCTTGTTTCATGACATAATAAATGCCAGTGTCTGGTGAGATAGTAACAGAATCCCTAATTAAGAAACAGGATACTCTAAGCTTGAACATGAGCCTCTTGAAGTAAGTATCCAAAGCACCTTTACATCCAAGATGTTAAGCTCTCGATTAAACAAGTAAAAAGTACTTTTGACGATAATTAAAGATGAGCTTCAGTCAAAATACTGTCTTTGTGTTTGGGCCAAATGAAACCTTGGATACAAACTCTCACTATCATTTGTGTTGACACACTGATCAAAACTGTTTGGGCTCTAAACCATTACTAATAACCATCTAAAGTACTTTATATTTGTTGCACTGAAGGCTTCACAGGTGTTCAGGAACAATCAGTCAAAGTCATATTAGATGGGTAAATTGAGACATGAAATCAAAAGCCTCTTCTTTTCAGAAGCGAATGTTAATTTGGGGCATCCATGTCTTTGGGCAGCCAGCTGAGGTATTCTTCCTCCCATGGCACACAGTTGTCACAATTCCAAAGTAAACTGTGTAGTTTCTTATTAGCACTAAAAACTGAGGTTTGGGCATCTCAGGTAGAACTCATCTAAAAAACAACATTTAAAATGCATCCCAATCGGGAAAACTTCAGCCTAGCTTCCTCTTCTGAATTCACTCAGTGCATCAGTTCTAGGATAAAGACACACAAAATTCGCAGTCACCCTCCTTAAAAATAACTAAAAGTTGGTAAAGTGGGGAGTAGAGTAATTTTGCTCGGCACAGTGACCTGTACTTGAGGGATTTGGAAATGAATACTGATCCAGAGGAGAGACAGACCATCATCCATGCAGGGAACAGGCTCTGAAAGGACACAACAGATGAACTGAAGCCTTCTTGAGGAGCAGCTGGAGGCGGGGTGAGCTCTTCCTGCTAACACTGGGAGCAGACTCAATCTGCAATCTGCCTCTTCAAAAGGCAGAATTAAAACGGGGGAAAAAAAAGGGAATTTAGATAGCGTCAAAGGAATTTTGACATGCTTTAAAGCTTCAGTGTTTTTAATGAGGTTCACTCCAGTAAAAGTAGAATCACCTGATAAGTAGATGACCTTGTGCTTGGCAGAGTTCAAAGCTAGAACTGCAGGCAGTCCTGATCACTGTATTTCTTTCTTTCTTTTTTTTTTTTTTAACAGATCTTCAGAACTGGATCAGATCAGCTGCTCTGTAGTTGTAGTGCTCTCTAAATTGTAGAAGCCTGAGGACAGTTAAAAAGACATACCACAGCAGTCTGTGGCCAGTGCAACTTCCAGCAATCTTTGTATATAGTAGACTCTAGTGGAATTTTTTCCTCATGAATTTACCTAATCACTTTCTAAATCCTGTTTCATGCAATACCATGAGAACGATAATCTAATTTTGGTTTCTAAGACATGAAATACAAAAACAATAGGAGGCCCAGGAAAGAATGAAATTATTTTGCCAAAAGATATTACAAAAACAGGCAATGACTATAGCGCACTGATGAAAAAATTACTAAAACCACTAATTACAAAATAACCCAGCACTTCCCACTGTGAAAAAGAATTTGTTATTTAGACTATTTTGAAAAATCACCACCTGTAATCGCTTTTCTAAGCTTGTGATAAGGGTATTTCTCTACTCGGTGCCATGATGTCAGCTTTAAAGTGTGCCTTCTCAACTCGTCATACTGTGTAGGGTTAAATAAAAACCTCTCCTTCACCCAAAGACTTCTGTATCGGTCATGAATGAGATGAAAAAAGACAAAAGTTTTCAGGGTGTCACCACTCGTTACTTACCCACGAGAAATTCACTTTCTGTGAATTTATGCTACTTGTTCTCTGCTACAATACCAACTTTTACATTTTTTGCAATCTTTGTCCACTATCACTGTTGTAATCCCTTGAAAAATGATGGAAATTGGCTTCGGAATTGTACATTCACAAGTTCTTTGTCCTAAAATCTCATTTACTATACAAAAGAATACACCAGGATTTTTCTGAGTATTTTTCATGTTTAAATATAGGGTGAAATATCCCTTTTAACAAATCCTTCCATTAAAAAACAAACAAACAAACAAAAAACCCTACATATACAAGGTCTAACTTCTGCATGTGTGGCATCCTATTTAATAATTCACAGCTGTGCAAAGAGCAAGCAGGTGAGTATATTCTACATAGTTGTACAAAGCTCTGTGTAAACAGGGTGGAAACTGACGATTGCATGCACCTTTCTATTTATCCAGACCTCCAGAAAATGCAAACAGTAACTTCTAAACTGAAGCCAAAGTCAAATATGCCTAGAGGCCCTTTCTAGACGGTACGAAGTGAACCTTTTTTCCCTTTTACATGAGAAATAATTTTCTTTTCTCTCGACTCATTACAATCCCACTTAATGTTATATAACGTTTTTTGCAAGCCATTTTTGCACTCATGTTAATATTATTTGCTGCTAATTCCCTTTACTGTTGCTGAAAGTGCTGAAACACACCCAATCCTTGCTTCATAACGTGTCTCCAAGATCACACAGCTCTTGTTGAAAACGTTCCTGGAAGAGGACAAAAGTGATTACTGAGCTGAACACTTCAGACTCTTAAGCCACCACCAGGTGCATAAAACATGCCAATTTTTCTGTTTTGCTTGTTTAACAAAAGAAAATACTCAATTGAGACATCTGCAATGCAATTTTTTTTCCCTGGTGTTCCTCCTAACCCCAAACTAAAGCTGCTATTGTCTTTCTGAATATATTACTCCTTTTCTGAAAAGACAGTTGCAAATCGAAAAACTTTCCTTTCTTACTGCATATGCTCATATTAACCATGGTAAAGGCCTGTAACAGAGTAGATCAAATTTTGTACTAATGACCTCTGTGGTATTTCTATAGAAATGCTCTGTTAAACACCCAGGCATTTCAACTTTCAGTCACAAGATCTATAAAAAATTCATACTCTGAATCTCTGGTTTCAAACCACAGCTCTGCATCATTAAGAGCTTTTCAACCCTCCCACCCCACAGACATGAAAGAAGTGGGGGGGAGGAGGTTTTACCTTCCCGGTGCTTGAATTTCACATTTTCTTCTGCTCCTGTTTGCATTTTTAAGTAGCTCTGGCGGCTGGCAAAAATGTGTGAGCCTGGATTTTCTGATATTAAGATTACCTAAGAAACTTTTTAGTCAGATCATAGAATCATAGAATCGTTTGAGTTGGAAGGGATCTTTCAAGGTCATCTAGTCCAACTCCCCTGCAATGAACAGGGACACCTACAGCTAGATCAGGGTGCTCAGAACCTGGCCCAGCCTGACCTCAAATGAATGGGGCTTCCATCACATACCTGGGCAACCTGTTCCAGTGCTTCACCACCCTTACTGTAAAAAACTTTTTTCTTATATCCAGTCTAAATCTCCCCTCTTTTAGTTTGAAATCATTTCACCTTATCCTGTCACCACAGACCCTGCTGAAGTCCCCTTCTTTCTTGTAGCCCCCTTTTAGATACAGAAAGGCTGCTATCAGGTCTCCCCGGGGCCTTCTCTTCTCCAGGTTGCACAGCCCCATCTCTGTCAGCCTGCCCTCACAGGAGAGGTCTTCCATCCCTTGGATCATTTTTGTGGCCCTCCTCTGCATGTGCTCCAACAGGTGACTAAACAAAAATGAAAACAGGCATAAAAAAAGCCCACAGATTTCATAATTTAAGTAAGCTTTTTCTTAACTGTAGATGTTTTGTAGAAATTAGGAAACTTGGATTTGAACATTGAAAGAGAAGATCACATATGATGCAGGCACTTTGGTTTGGCCTTTGAGTTTGCTAGATAAGGCTAAAAGTTTTTTTTTTTTTAAGTACATTTTTGTTTTACAATAAAAATATGGTTATTGTATATGACACACATAAACATATTCGAGTCGCTGGAAAGCTGTGCAGAGGAAAAGGTCCTGGGAGAGTCGGTCAACACTTGGCTGAACGTGAGCCAGCAGTGTGCCCAGATGACCAAGAAGACCAATGGCATCCTGGCTTGTATCAGAAATAGTGCAGCCAGCAGGACCAGGGAGGTGACCATCCTCTGCACTCAGCTCTGGTGAGGCTGCACCTCGAGCACTGTGTTCAGTTTTGGGCCCCTCACTGCAAGAAGGACATCGAGGCCCTGGAGCATGTCCAGAGAAGGGCAATGAAACTGAGAAGGGTCCAGAGCACAAGTCTTATGGAGAGTGGCTGAGGGAACTGGGATTGTTTGGTTTGGAGAAGCAGCTCAGGGGAGACCTTACTGCTCTCTACAACTCCCTAAAATGAGGTCATGGTAAGGTGGGGGTCAGCCTCTTCTCCCAGGTAACAGCGATAGGATGAGAGGGAATGGCCTCAAGTTGTGCCAGGGGAGGTTCAGGTTGGATATTAGAAAAAATTCTCAGAAAGAGTGGTCAGGCGCTGAAACAGGCTGCCCAGGGAGGTGGTGGAGTCATCGTCCCTGAAGGTATTCAAGAAACGTCTGGATGTGGTACTTAGGGACATAGTTTAGTGGGCAGTGCTGGTTGGAGTAGATTATCTTGGAGGACTTTTCCAAACTGAATGATTCGATGTTTCTATAATGGGTCTTTTGGGTTGGTGTATTGAGATGTCACGCTACTGATCAGCCTGCAGTCTCCATGTGTGTTCCCGCAGCCCTGCCCTGGCTCACTGCTTTCCAAGTGACCTTCACAACCCCCACCCCAGTGCTGTGGGGCTCCCCACAGGGCCGTGGGCACTCCCCGGCCTACAGATGCCTGCAGCAGGGCCTGCACGGCCCTTAGCGCCTCATGCATCATGACAGCACACCAAGCTGCCGGAGCTCATGGAGCGCCTGGACACTGCTCTCAGACACAGGGCTGGGATTTGGGGGTGCTGTGGGGCTGGGAGCAGGGCTGGGTGTGCTGATGGGTCCCTTCCCACCAGGACATGCCATGGTTCTGACAGCTCACTGCATGCAGCTCAGCCCGTGGCCTTCCTGCTCCCTCCCGACAACTTTATCTCGTTTATTCAATTAGGAGCTGAAGAGGATGGAAACAGATTTGTATCTTATCACCAGCAACAGCAAAGCTTGAAAAAACGCAGCATTTCAAGATTTGCCCCAAACACCTCTGATCAGCAGGAAACAGCAAAGAGGCGTCTGAGCAATCCTGGAACACACCGTGCCCTGAGCTCTCTCCAGAGGGATTTCATCCCAAACNCGGCGGCGCGCGGGCCGGCAGCCGGCAGCCTCGGGCCGTTAAACGCGGGCGCGGCGCGCGGCTGCTGCCGGGAGGGCGGGCAGGCGGCGAGGCGAGGATGCTGCCGCTGTACGCCATCCTGCTGTCGGCGCTGGCCGGCTGCTTCCTCACGCTGCTGCTGCAGCTCCTGCTGCTCTATCGGAAGGCACCGGAGCCCCCCAGCGCGGCCGGAGCCGGCGACGGCCTTGTCTATGCCCGCGTCGCGGCCGGCCACGGCCTCAAGGAGTACCTCTGCGGCACGGAGCCGGCGGGCGGCCAGGAGGCCCCAGAGCCGGCCCCGGCCTCAGCGCCCGCTGCCGCCGCTCCCAGTGCGGGCCCGGAGCCCGGCGCCAGGCAGCCGGAGCCCCCCCCGGAGCCCTCTTCCAACGAGGAGACGTGCCATTTCCTCAATGCCGTCTTCCTCTTCCTCTTCAGGGAACTGAGGGACACGGCCCTGGTCAGGAACTGGGTGATGAAGAAGATCAAGGTGGAGTTCGAGGAGCTGCTCCAGACCAAGGTGACGGGGAAGGTGCTGGAGGGGCTCAGCCTCAGGGACGTGTACCTGGGCAACGTCCTGCCTGTCTTCAAGGCCATCAGGCTCATCCGGCCCGTGGTCTGCAGCGAGGAGGGCTGCCCCGAGGAGCTGGGCTTCGAGGTGGACCTTGAGTACAATGGCGGCTTCCACCTGGCCATCGATGCCGACCTGGTCTTTGGCAAGTCGGCCTACCTCTTTGTCAAGCTGTCCCGGGTGATGGGGAAGCTGAAGCTGGTATTCACACGCCTGCCCTTCACGCACTGGTACTTCTCCTTCATGGATGACCCTGTGATCATCTTCGAAGTGAAGTCGCAGTTTGATGGGAGGCCTGTGCCTCAGCTCACTTCCATCATCGTGAACCAGTTCAAGAAAGTTATCAAGCGCAAGCACACCTTGCCCAACTACAAGATCAGGTAAGAGATGGCCTGTACCCAGAGTGGTACTTTGGGAGTTGGTGTTATGTCCCTAGCATGTGAAAAGAGACTTCTGTTGGTATTTCTGCACTTGGGGTGCTTGTATGTTGCTTGTTGATACCAAACACTTTCTAGGAAGGTAGGTATGGTTTTCTGTTTGCAACAGGTGGAAAAGCCACTGCACGGTGACATTGTGCCAAGCTCCAAACCACATAGAACTAAGTGCTGGAAGTAGTAGGTTTCAGAAATTCTTGGAGCCTGTCAAGTGTCCAACAACAAGACTGTGATTCCCTTTGGCAAAGGCAGAAGGCTGGCTCTGCAGAACAGCACGTGGGTTGGGGATGGCCCCTGCCACTGGCGAGCCCCCTAGGCCAGCCCTGTGGCCTGTGCTTAACACAACGGTTGTGTTACTTAATGTGAAACAGGAATAAGTTAACTCTCTAGGGAATATTTTTGTAATCACATGATAGATGGTGTCTTCTTCCAGTTTGCTTTATTTCTTCAGGAACTTTGGGGAAATCTGATTTGGGATCAGAGATGCTTTGCTTCTTTTTGCTTATTGTGGTAAAGCTTTGAGGGACTTCTTGATTTTTTTTCTTGTTTCTTGGAAGCTAGCATGTTTCTGTAGCAGAAGTGGCAAGTGGTATCATCTTTGTTTGATTCCGCCTTCTTTTGAAAAAAAAAAAATACTGTCTTGTTAAGGTACAATGTTTCTCTTCTGTCATGTCTTAACACTTATAGGATACTATGTTTCCTTTCTCTCTGGCTTATTCTTTGTAGTTTTTGTTACATGTTAAGTCAGGATTTTTGTTTACTTCATTCTTCTCCAATAAGCCTTTTCTCTGAGGTTCCTCAGGCATGAGTAACTGAGAATGCCTGTCTGAATTTTGAAGTGTAATTAGCAGTGACATAATTTTTAAAGCCTTTTCAGCTGGTTCTTCTGCAATCTAATTTAAAAGAGTTCTCACGAAAGTGGATGTGTAAAATATCCAGGACTCGGAAAGCTCCCAAAGGGCAGTAAGTAGTTTCTTAAAGTAATGTGGTGGTCCTTTGAGTTTTCGAGGTACTAAATTGCTCTCTGGAAGGCCCTGGGCAGCAGTGGAACTGTCAAGAGCAAGTTTGCTTCCATTCTTTTATTGTTTTGGGAAGAGTCTGAAGTTGCTTAGTGTGGAGAAGAACCCAAAGGAGAAGCTGGGATAGCACAATCACAGTGACAGCGAGCATTCTCAGCATACCTAGAAAGAGCAAGAAGAGCGAATCATCTTTACACTCTCTAGACAAGTTGCTAGCTTGTTTGTGGAAGCAGTGATGATGTGCTCTTCCCCTTCAGCAGCAGGAGAAAGGCATCTTTGTTTTCCTTTTGGGAGATGCACCTCGACAGTAGGGTTCTCTCCTTGGTTAGAGGTACTGAATTTTTTATGTATTCCTCAAACTTTCTGCACCACTAGGCATGTGGGAGCCACTGATATGTTAAAGAGACTGGAGGGGAGAAAGGAAGGAAGCAAAGCTCAGCGTTTGGGCCAGAAATGTGTAGAAGTGTATGAGGATAGAAGGTTCTCACACTGAGGACAATATAAGACACGTAAATTACTATAAAGCTAAGAAGAATTAACTTATTTTAAAATGTTCTCTTTAACTTTTCAGGAGTTGGATTTGAGAATGCTTGAGAGGGAAAAAAAAAGTCACAGCTGTTTCTCACTCTAGATAGTAGGCTTGTTGTACAGGGTGGCAGATGTTCAGTTAAATAGCGTCCAATGTGGTGTTTGGTGCTTTTGACCTTTACATTTCATTCCATATTCTGAATACGTAATTCTGGCCCACTGTGTTGTGACAGGGAAGACAGGAGGCTGAGCTTAATGCCTGTTAATGAAATTACCTTAAGTAAGGAAGACTGGGTCATTGGTGTCCCAACTGGTTAGAGCTTTGCCTTTGAAATTTTCTAGTGGGACTGCAGACCCCTTTATGGGGATCTTTAGACTTACTATCCATGAACCCATTGGCTGTCCACAGGCACCCAAGGCTTTGTGGAACGTATTCTTCGGCAGCATGCCTCAGATGAGTTTGTTTAGCTAGATCCCTAGATAGCAAAAGTAGCTAACAGTCAGGTTGTGGTGGCAGTGCACTCTTATGCAGCTGAGAATTGAGGCATTAGGGCTCACGTGATGTGGAGAACTGATTTAGAAAATCTGGTTCCCTGTTAATAAGAAGCAAGACTTAGTATTTTTAATATATTCTTAAAAATATCTATTGCTTTGAGGGTTATGTTAGCCATGTTAATATATTCCTTAGCAAAGAATGTGTAGGAGGGAGTCAGGACAGTTTCATAACTGCTTAATAACCTGTTACCGTCCTTAAAATTTAGCAGTTTCTCATATACTGGGAATGTGCTTGTCTTCTCTCCGTTTTTTTTTCCTGTTGCCTATGTGTCTCTTGTTTAAGTACTTAGTGTTTACTTCCGTGTGTAGTTCAAAACCTCTTGCTCAAATAACTCTAAATAAATCTTTGACTAGCAGTAATTACAACCCTGTAAACAAAGGCACTTAGGAGCTCTCTTTCCTGCTGGTTAAAAGGGTGTGTTATCCTGATAATTTTCAGATTGAAGTCCAGGAAGGAGTTCTAACTTTAAGTAGTGTTAAAATCAAAAATATCCAATTTTTGTTGTCTTTTGTATTAGGCAACCTTTAGAGGATTATTGCTGATGAATGGCGTAACGAGAACTTCTGACAATAGTTGATTTTTTTTTTTTTTAACACCCTGTAACTAAGTCTGTGTGAAACAGATCCCCTTCTTTTAAGTTATTTAATTGTAAAGTACTGTATTAGAAAAAGCATACATGTTTTGTTTTCACGTGTACTCTGTGTCTCTGTAGACAGGTGTCTACAGCCATACTTTTGTCTTCTTCCCAGACGTACCAAATTTTTGGCAACTAAACAGTGATTCATAATACTGTCTTCTTTTATATCATTCATTGCTAAGAGTGACTTTGTGCATTGTACATAGCTGCAGTTGGAATGTGGAAGCAGGCATCTTGCGTTCCTGGTGCACTCTAGGTGTCTGTGAGGGGTGGCAATGTAGGCTGGTAGGTGCATTTGAAAATACACTTAGCGTACCATGTCCAAGTTTCTCCATAAAAGCAATTGTCTACTAATTGAAAAAGGAGGGATGCAGTTTGTCTAAACAAATAAGCAGTAATTTGTGTTTTATTCTAATAGTGTGTAATCACTTTTCTTTGGCTCTTGAAGAAACGTATTTATATCTGGCAAACACTCATTCTGAAGCAATTGCCATTCAGTGGCAGAGCAGCTATCTTGTATGGTAGAAGCTCGTTGCATGTCTGGAAGCAAGGCTGCCAGTCAAATTCAGTGAGTAGGAGATTTTTTTTTGTCATTGTTGATGAAGGGTTTGTGCAATTCAAAGTAGCTGTTCTATAGCTAACTTTAATCTTGGTGTTTTTGTTGCTTTGTTACAGAAATGTGAGCAGCTTGCTTTTCTGAAAACTGGTCTGTTTGAGAAGTGTCTTGTTCAAATATGGAAAAGTTCTAAAATTACATGCTATTTCTTTTTCTTCCAATATACTTGAGTTCTGGTTCACTCTTGAGAAACTAGGTAATGGTGAGTTGACATTTTCTTGTAACTAACTGTAACTTCAGTAATGATTCATGGATGTCATTTATTTGGCTCTGCATATTCTATAACTGTATTTTGACTTAACTGTTTAAATTACAGCTTTTTTTAGTCCTAAGACAAGCAGGCTGGCAACTGTGTGGTGCATGAGCGTGGCTATGGAGGGACTTGACTTCAATCTTGCTTCTCTGTGCAGCTACCTGCTGGTGTTCTGCAGGGCAGCCACTGACCCACCAGCTATGTCTCGCTGTCCCAGAGTCTCTGCTGCTGGCACGCTCAGAATCCAGATGCAGTTAGCCATACCCACCAGCACAGCTTGACCTGACACCGGGTTTTTCATGTAGACATCTTTTGCTAGAGAGTGCTGGTAGATGCTAGTTACCAGCACACAGTGGAGTTTATCCAGCAGACTGAATCCAAACTTCCATTTTTCATAGTATGCACTCAAACAGTTCTGCAAAAGTAGTACCACAGGCATTTTTTATGTTGGTTTTGACTTTCTATAGAATGTCCTTTTTAATAGTAGGATAAAATGGTTAACAGTAGGCTGTGGTTACTAGCATTGCCATAGCATGCTTAGTATTTAGAGATAAGTAGCAAGGACTGTTTCCATCTTTTTTGCTTACTTGTGCTATTGTAGGTGTTACAGCTTCACTTCTTAGCTCTCTAATGAGCTCACACCTTGCTCGTTAACCTGCTTGTTGGTGGCAACCTTGGTATTTCATGTCAGGTATATAGTTAGGCTAATTACACTGTATTCGCTACTAGCCTGTTCTTAAGTCAGCTGTAGTTTTGTTGATTTGAACAGGTTCTGATCTCTTTGTGTAGATTTCAGAGAGCTCTGGTTGTTGTTTTTTGGCTCTAGACAACTGAAATACACTTTTCTGTAACAGATACAAAACTCTCCCTGTGTATATAAAGAGGGAGGAGGAAGTACTTGCAATCTAGTCTACCTCTACATATTCATTTCAAAGTATTTCCCCATTGGTGATGTCAAAACTCTAGCAGCTGTTGTTTTTTTTTTCCCCCTAAGTTTAAGGTCTTGCCAAGTTCATCTATTTAGATTCTAAGCAGCTTAAGTATTGCTGAGGCAGTGAGGGAGTTCTGTGTATTTTAAGAACACTTGGTTTCTCAGATAATTATAGTAAAAAAGCTACTATTTTGGGGGTATGGATATTAGCCTGTTTGAGAAGCTATATTTTGTTTTAACTTAATGCATGCTATCAGAGCAGAATCACTTTTTCTTTAGAAGTAATTTCACAAAGGATTGCTTCCCAATTTTTATATTGGGCATTAATTAAATGACCACCTGAAGTCTCTTCCGATGTGAATTATCCTTTGAACTGATCATTTGCAATATAATTAGTGATGTTAAAGAGTCAGATGCTTTATTTGTAAGCTGGAGCTATATTGAGTTTCACTGGGAGGAACCGTTAGACAAACCTATTTTAATTTACCATTACAGAATGCCATTTGAGGGTTACACAGCAGTTTCTTATTTTTGGCAAAGCTTAAGCTGAGAAGTAGTGCAAGTAGCTATTGATTATGAAGTGTTTCTTATAATAGAAATGACTTCATAATTTGGCAGTAGAGGTATTGGAAAAAGTATAAAATATGTATTACTCATAAGATGAAGTTATTCTAACCAGAAGTCCTCACAGATCAGGATTGTGAACATTTCTGATTTCAGCTGTCAGTAGAGATATGTACTGTGTAGCTTCTGTGAAGCTGGGAGATGTGGGGGTTCTGAGTGGGTTTGTACTATAGTTGTGATAGGAACCTCTGTTACCGGTTGGATCTGCAAGGATGCACCTATTTGAAGTTCTCATTCCTGATGCTGCTAGGAGGAAAGGTGGATCCTTTATTTTTTTATATCACCATGCCTCTGCCCATTCTAGGTGGAAAAATCTAGTACACAGAAGCAGAAAATAATAGTTGAGTTCTTTTTTTTTTTTTTTTTTCACTCTGCAAAACTGGATGCTAGAGAAGCACCGTGATACTTGCGGATTTTCAGATTTTTCCGGAGAGGTGATGTTCTGAACAATGTCAGCACAGAGACCTGTTCTGCTGCTGGCAAGGCAGCGATAATTGGAATCAGGAGATCTGTCTGTAGACAGCAGTTTCATGCTTGGAAGATTATCTTTGTGGTGCATGGACAAGTAATTTTCTCATTCATACAGGATTTAGATAAGTGGATCTGCTGGCAACTTGAAACATAGTAAACAGAACTGAGCCCTGGAACATTAAATATTTTGTTTTCTCCTTCAAGGGTGCTGTGTGTATAGAATGGGTACTATAAAAAGCTGTGGCTTTTTCTGCCTGTACTTAAGGAGTGGTCTGCCTCAGATGTTGTCTGGAGGGTCAAGATGATCTTGCTGCTCAGGGAGAATGAAAGCATTTATTTGTATTCAGTTGTCATTTAAAATTATTTGATTGTCATAATTTCTTTTATTTTTTACTTAATGAAATATGAAAATAAAAGCACTACTGGAAGGTAATTTATTTCAAAGTAAATGTAGGCCGTATAGGAGTTACACTACCAAGCGGTAAGCATCTAACCCCTTTCTGACTTTAGACCTGTCCACCTGTTGGAGGGAGGTATGGGCAAACACTGGGGCTGGGTTATTCAGAATAACAGGCTGCAGTACAGGCAGTTCTGTGATCTTCAGTTTCTGCAGGTAGGCACTGTGACTAATGCTGCCCACCTGTCACACAATACTGAACACTGGGTTTGCCTTGGAGAGAAATTTTGCACCTCTGCTCCTTGAAGTAATCTGTTTTACCAGCTAATGTAGCTCTCAGTAGCTCACTTGGTGTGATATGTAAGATCCTCTTATAGAACCTATTCCGTATGCATTCTAAGAACATAAAATATTTCATCCTTTTAATAGCAAATGATACCTGCTCAGAAAGCTCCTAAGTGAGGAGCCTGGGTGAGTTCAGTGGGCTTCAGTAACAGCAGTGGGGCTGCGCTGCTCCAGCTGCTGGGAAGCTTGGTCTGCAGCTGCTGACTGGCGTGCTCTCGCTGCTAGTCCTTTCATGTTGTGGGGTTTCAAAGGGAAACTGCTTGTTCTGCATTCCTGCAGAGATTGCCTCAAGTCGCCCAATGTGCTCCCGTGTTTACAGCTCATGTTCGCACTTGTTTGATTTAAAACTATTTCAACATTTGATTATTCTTGATATTATAGGAGACTTTGAATTTAGAACTGCTACAAGGGTTAATAAAATTTATTAGCTAAAAAGAGTGTAAAGGGGAAAATGTTACCTACCTATGTGATTTGTTAATTTAACAGATAATCTGTGCCACCCTGGTGTACTAAAATCCATTAATTGCTGTAATACAGAACCCTTTGTGTGATGATCTCAAACTGTGCTTCTGTCCAGAAGAAAGCAATGATCTGATATTAACAATGAGTGGGAACAACGAGCTTTTTCAGCAGATTTTATTTGGGGAAGTGTATGAATGTCATCATTTTGTTCATAACAGTGGCTAAGTTCTCGTTTTGGAAAAGTGTGGATGCCAGTTTGCGTGGAGGGGATTTAGGGATTGTTATTTTATATAGGCATTCCCCAGGGTAATGGTGATATTCTAAGCTGAACATGCAATTGAGAAATTTCTTCAGTGGAGTGGTTTCTGCTGTAGTCACTGAGTTTAAAAAGCTGCTGCTGGAATGCTGTTCATCTCTGTTCAGAGACACAAGGAAGATTCACTGAAATTCTGGAAACTTTTCATGTCATTATTTACCTTCACTATTTAACAAATTGTGGTCATTTCAATAGCTAAATAAATCTAGGCTAAAATTCAGACCTTACTGCAAAATACTCAGTGATCCCAGCCAGTTCTTTTTTTTTTTTAATGAAGAAATCAGCAATAAGACTCTAAGTTGACAGGTGTGTGTGCTGCAAAGAAACCTTCTGCATTAGTCGAACTGCCCAAGAAACAAAGGCACAGCTCCGCCTGGGTGGCTCTGCCAGCAAGGCAGGATATACCGCACCCCGTGCCTGGGCAGCTCAGCCCCTCCTCAGAGCTGCACAGAACTGTTCAGGGGTGTCTGCTTCCCTGAGCATTCCTCCTGCCAGCTGAAATGCAGCTGAGCTGCTGCTGTCCTGTTTGAGTGAAGGACATGGTATCTGGGCATGGATATATCCCTTCTGCAGGACACAGCAAGTGCCTGGCGTAGCAGAGGGGGAAAAAGAGAGGAAAAGCTTTTTTTTTTTTTTTTTTTTTGGGAGATGAGAGGGAGGCTTTTCAACTCTGAGTTGAACTCTAGAGGGCTACTTTTTTCTTTACCCTGCAACTGTTGTAACTTATTTTAGCCTTAAAATACATGAGAACAGCTTACTTTTATAATTATTGATTCCGCTGTTCAGCTTGTAGCTATGCTACCATTCAGCAGGAGGGTCTGTGAGGAGCACTGCGCTCAGCCCTCTCCATTAAAGCTGTTTCGTGTAGTGGAAAATATTGCCTCACTGGAATTCTGCTATGGTTTTCATGTTTCTGAAGACTTATCAGATGTCGTAACAATCTGATTGCAAAAAAGAGGACATTGTGGAGATCAGCTGATGGTAGGGTTAATCAGACTGTGTTACTCGAGGACTGTAATTAATTGCCAGATATGAGTAGCATAAAGTTGAATTTGGACAATCATTTAGGAAAACATTTTTAGAAGTTTTGCGTTTGAGGTGTAAAACTTGCAAGGACAATTTGAGATTAAATTAAAAAAACCTTTAAAATATTGGGTAAAAACTAAGAAATAGCTTGATATCTAATGGAAAACACAATACTGTATTTGTATCTTTCTTTAACCCAGTCTTAATGCCGAACCTCATATGTCAGTTTTAAGCAGCAACCTAGTTCTGAAAAACGCCTGCTCAGAAGGAAATGTGTACAGACGTTAGGGTCTGCTTTTATAATGGCATTAAACACAAGATTATATTTTGTTTGCATGTGTAACTGAAAGGAAGACAGAGTAACACATGATTTGGCAACCTTTGAAAATTACCCTGTCAAATCTACTTTTATGTAGTATTTTACATGTAAGCCATTGTGTGCTAAGCACTAAAATGAGATTTTCTGTGAATATCACTTGTAGTACATGACCTAAAGCATGATTCCTGTTTGAGCTGAAATAGGAAGAGTAGAAGTTGAAGATCACAGTCTTGCAGTGACATCGCAGAAGACTCCATGGAATTGTTTGAATCACTGCTGTGGTGAAGAGTTCCAAAGCAATTAACCAAGAGAAAATGATGCAGTCGGGTTCTAAAAACTTCACAACAACTTGTTTTTTGTTGCTGTTGTTTTATTTTCCTGAATGACTCCGCATACTTCTAGCAATATGATAAAACTTCTAATGTTGCCAAGCAAAGAGCCCACTGGGTTACAAGGGGAGGTGGGGTGGGAACAGCAGTGTTAGTCAGTAGTACTGTTTTAAAACAATACCACAAAAACTCGGATTTTTCTGTTCTTCTGAAAGAAGAGCAAATTACAGAAAATATCCAAATTCATTATGGGGACACTGGGAGAAGATTATAGTAATTTGAGCAGCTGCTTCTTCCAAATGTAATGGCGACTCACAGCTAATTTGCCATCAGTGGTGCAGGGATCCATCCTGATCATTCCTCTCGCACCCCTTCCCTGTGCATGACCATCTGCAGTGGTGCTGCAGGGCATGGCCACATAGATCAGCTGTTTAATTTGATCTTTGTTTACAGCAAGGGCCTGTTTTACAGCTCTGCTTGGGGCCCACGGGTAACATGCTTGATTGTGTGCCCTCCTCCCTGCTGCTGTCTGGAGGGCTGGGCTGCAGCTGGAATGGGCCCTTGGTTACTGCTGTTGATGATATGGTGTTGTAAGGTGAGCCGTCAGCCATCTCAGCTTTGAAAAAGGTACTGCTCGTTCTGACCTAGGCTGGCTCCAACACTGGGAAGACTTAAAGGGTGTGAACTGGACCATCTTCTGTATTGGCAGAAGCAACTAGATCGATGTAAATGGAGGAAAAGCTTCAGTAGTTCATACATTTTTAAAGTTAAATGGAGAGGAGGGTTAAACCTTTGCAAGCTGTGATGTGTAGAATTCAGAATAGACACAAATAGGTTTTCCACTTCTGGTTTTTGGCTCTCAGAGGCTGCCTTTGAGAGTGAAAGGCAGTGATTGTTCTGGCCTCTCCAAAAGTTGTCTGAGAGGGTGTCAGTAATTTTCATATGGGCATGGGCTAGTGTTTAAGGCAGAGGATTAGAACTCTTGAGCTCAGTGGGTGAGTCACACGCCAAGCTGGGATTGCTTTTAGAACACCAACGTCGTTTCCCTCTGACCAGGGTTGCACAGAAATCTTATTTGTAGAGACTTGAGACCTCCTTACAGGGGAACGTTTTCTTGAAGTGGGAAAATGCTGGCATTTTGCTGGTGCCGGTTTCTGGAACCAATCTCTAATCTAGCTGTCTGTAGGTGTAGAGTTCTGGGGTGGCTCGGCTTTGTTTTTGTTTGTTTGCTTCCTGCTGTTGTTGCCATTCTTCTTGAATGCCTAAAAGCTCCTTGTTGAGAGGGCTGCTGAACCACACCTGCCCCTCTCCAGGTTTTGAAGAGGAACATTTTGGGCTCCTCCTGTCCCACACGGAGCAGAGCTATGACACAGCCTTCCTGGTTAGGCAGGGAAGTTCTGGCCCTGTCCCCTCTCAGAGTGAGGAGTTTGATCTCTTTTTCTTAATTTGAACCAACGGTTGGCTTTGTTAAATAATTTAAAACAAAACAACAAGAACAAACAACCAAAAGGAACATGAAAACTCAAGGAGATAAAACAGTTGGTGGCTATGCTTATAGAATTTAGAATTTGGGAAAATATTTCTGAGATAGAAAAAGAAGCCTGTACACAATCAGACTGATGTTGTTTGTGCTAAGAAAGTAAGTTTTGATAAGGCTGATTCAAGATTGCTCTTTGCCCATGGCTATTTCAGTACAGACAGCAATGGCAAGGCTTTCCTTGCCATATTTACAACTTCTGCCATAAAAGCAAGAACAGAAATCTACTCGAATATTTACTTCTTTTAAATCACTCATTGTAGAGTGAATCTTAGTTTCAAATATTCATTTGTAATCTCTGATTCGAGGGTACTGCTATCACAGTAAGGAAGAAGACTGTAGTGTAAATGTGGAAATTTGTGAAATGTTTTTGAAGAAAAAATTACAATCCTTTCACTTTTGCGACCTTGATTTAAAAGTTACTGCTCTTATACTGAGCACTTAGCACATGAGCCTCCCACGGCTGTGGCAGTGTCCCGTAACACAGTGGGTGGAGTGCTAGCAGTGATTTGCAGTTTTCCATAAAATTTCTGAGAAAATAAACCTACTCTTACTGTAGCGACTTTCATGGGCCAAGTTTTCATAGGTGTGGGTAGAACTGAAGTTAGTGGCTTTCTGTCTGGATAAGAGTGTATTTAGAGTTGCGGGAGCCCCCTGAAAAATTAATTCTGGCAGTTCTGTGGCTTTGTTCCTTGTGAAATCGATGGGAGCTGGAGAACCACTTTTGCCAAATCTAAATTGATACTATTTTAAATTGCTTATACGGCAAGAAAAAAAAGCCCATCCTGTTAATTGTTGTTATCAAAATAAGGATGAGTTCTATGTTGAATCTTCAATGTGAGGAATGAGAAATTTTTCTTTGCATCCTCATATTTAACACTAGCAAGCCTAAACGCAAACTGATAAGCACTTTTTAAATCTCATCGATGTGATCATGTCCTCTTAGGAGTAAGTTGTAATATTTTAGCATTTTTGTGACAATAAACTTCATCCTAAGTTATGCACAGGGTGAGACTAGAGGATTTTTGTGAATCACATAAATCACAACATTGTTTGGTGTCAATCAGTTTTTAAATGTGTACATTTTACAAAGTCAGAAATTGTATTTCTGTGAATCAGATTTTAAACAAAAAATCTCTAAAAATTACTTCATATTTTATTCTGTAATTTCATAAACTCCTTGTATATTCCTAAAACTAAAAAGAAAAATAACAGCAGCAACAACAAAAAAACGATTATTCTTTCCAAAATATTTTGGATATTAGAATCTTCAAATAGAGTAGCATTAACAAGAGTAAATTGATGTTTTACTAAACACAGTTCCACTTCAGATTTTGATTAATTTTCATATATTTTGGCAAACAAATTTTGAAGATTTGCAGCATATACAAAATATGCTATAAACTTTCACATCTTTAACTAGTGAAGGCTTCTGAGATTTAATGTCTCTCTTTTTTTGCTCTGTTTATTAAGATTGTAATGTTCAGGTAATGTGGCATGACATAAATCTATAACTTGATTTAAAAAATTCATAAACCTAGTGATGTTTAATCTTATTTTATGGCAGTAAAGTAGTGCTGGGATTCATAAAATACGAGTGATTAATGTGGACTTGAACAGATACCCGTGATTTTTAGAGCACTCCTTTGAATTCTAAATGTTCTTTGTAAAACCAGAGAATAGTTCAATCTTTTCTTAGAACTTATTCTAGAAACATCTCTTTTCGTAACTAAAGCTCTGTTTACAACAGAATTCTAGCCTCATCCTGTGTTTAAAAATGAAGCTGTAAATCTTTGCTGGCTGAGGTAGGAAACAGACTGCGGAGAGTTTCTGAAGTTCGTTCCTGGCTGTATTTAGCCTGAACTGTTACTTTTGTGCTGTGATTCTGGATGTTCTTGACAGATGCCATGAACAGCAACACATAAGCCCTTGGCTGTCTGTGGCTGGATAGCCTGACTTTCTTTTTTTTTTCTTCCTCAGTTCTTACAGATTTCCTCATGCGACTAAAAATACTGCATTTAAGCAGGTCCTGGGGAAGCGCTCAGCTTACCCGATAGGTTTCTTAAACACTTTCTTGGTATAAAGGAATTCTGTCCTTTCCCCTGTTAAAAGCTGGCTTAAGGACCACAGAACATCCAGTAGTGAACACAAATTAATGGACAAATAGATAAGGCATTTCTGAAAGTAAAGCCGTGAATCAGTCTCGTTCCTACCACGTAGGTGAGTATTTGCATTGCCCCCATAGGACTGGCAGCTGGAAGGAAGAAAAGAGTTATTCAGGGGGCTGAACCCCAA
>WBMW01004588.1:110128-130593 GCA_013396635.1 Penelope pileata | reverse complement strand
TTTTTTTTTTTTTTTACTTTGCTGAATAAGAAGAGGCAGCGTTAGACTCAATAAAAGGGGATGTAGTATAGATGCAATGAAAATTTGCCCTGGAGACTGTGCTAACAACTCAGCTGTGTTTAGAAACATCCTGCAGTTCTTGCAAGTCCCTTTTGGTAATGTTTCCTTGACTGTTGCACTGCTGGCAGAGAGCCCTAGGTTCCCCCAGCCCGTTGCCTTGAAACCTCTCCCCCAGGCTGCACCAGGCCCATTGCAGACCTTCTCCTTTGGGCTTGTTCTCCACATCAGGGCCTGCAGTTTTTTGATTACAGGTTAAAGTTAACAAAAGGAGTTGAGAATACTGGATTTGTGTTTAAAGACAGAGACAGCCAAATAGAAACCGTTTTTTTTTTCTCATTCGGGGTTTGCAAAGTGAGAACCTTGAATTCATGAGAGCAGCCCACCGAAACTGAGCTTCCTCGGGATCTGGGGACAGCTGTGGGATGAGCATCTAGTCAGGAGGAGGGCAGGGACCTGGCGAGATTAACCGGCGCCTTTAGTTTGCTGTCGGCTTCTTGGTAGATTTTCTGAATGGAAGCTCACCGCTAGGCTCCACAGTCATTTTTTCACTTGTAGTCAATGTGATGGGTTTCTCTATGGCATTTATCGGTGGAATTTTGCTCCTTAAAGATGGACAGAATATAGCAGTGTATTTTGCTACTCTAAAAGCTGTTACAGATGTTACAATGAAGTTATTTACACAGAGTAGCTAACAAAATAAGTTCTACCTCTATAATAATGAACCCAAAGTGACAGGAAATGATTTTGTCTTTACATAGGAAGTGTGGATTGCAAAGATACTGAATTGCTATAGGTAATGGATTCTGCAGGGGGTGCAAACGGTTTGTCTCTTGCCTGCTTCACTGAATTGTCAATGGCACTGGGAGCTAAAAACCTCGATGTTTTAGTATGAAGAAAAGTAGCTTCGTTTTCATACTACAAGTGTGTTTTGTTATCCCTGTTGTAAACGTTTGTTTAATGAAACTTTCCAGTTAGTTCTGTCTAGCAGCAAGGTGGTTCTAGGCAGGGAAGCGAGAGGCTGCAGGCATGCGCTCGGCGACCCGCTGGCTGTGCCGCTCTCACCCCGACAGCAGCACTGCCGTGGCTGCTGGTGATTGTGCTTGAAAAGGTAGAATGGCTCTTAGGCTTTCCCTACCATGGAGAAAAAGCCAGGAGAACATGGGATAGCCAGCTGGGTAGGTATGTGGGTTGCAGCTGCCTGCATGCGGTTCTGCAGCACAACCCCAAGGTGCTGCCGGTTGCTGCGTGACCCAGCTGTGTCCATTCACCTCCCAGGGCAACAGGCTGCCCAGAGCAATCTGCTTGGCTTATCCTGTACTTCAGGAGTTTGACACCAGTTCTTCCAACTAACGTGATTGAGCAAATTCCTATTTGATGTTAATGTTTAATTCTGGAAATATACAAGCTTTCATGAAATTACCTTGAATGTGTATGTACCATCTCAGAGTGAAAGGCTGCAGAGCAGCAGTTACACAAACAGATATCCCCAATGAGATGTATTTTTCATGTACGTTGCTGATGCCAGTGGAAATAAGTAATGTGTTAGTTTTGGTAAGGATTTTGAAAGTTAGTTTTATTGTAAGAATGTGAACATGAGCTCTTGTTGAAACTTAGAAATTTTACTGAAAATGCTTTTTCATCAAGTATTTTTAGAAAATCTAGTTAGTTATGTGCTGCGCAACCCAAAGCTAGCATAGGCTCCTGAGTGTTTTGCATGTTGTTGTAGGTAACTGCAGTGACATTTCAGATTTTTTTTAAGTTGATTCACTGGCGCATTAATAAAAAAAAAATAAAATAAAATTATAGTTTATATTGTCTTAATCTAGCAAAAAAAAAAAAAGGTTTATTCTGAGGATTATTTCCTCATTGCATGTTGTAGCAAAAGGTTGCAGTGTGTGCTGTATTTAACATTTCATTCAGAAGCTGCATTAGTGACTACATCTTTGGCTTGACTAAATTTTTTTTTCCCTTTTTGTTCTTGCTGTTATTTTTAACACTGTAAATAGATTTATGCAGACTATTTTTTTTTTTTTTCCCCTAAATATCCTGCAGGCTGTTTGATATGTATAAGGGAAAGGCCTCACCAATACCAGAAAAAAACCTACAAGTAAATACTCAAAGCTTGGCATTAGTTTTGCAGCATAGTTGTCTTAACAAATCCTTTTTTGCTGAACAAAATCTGAGCACAATCTGGTTTTGGAGGGGAAAATCATTCCAAAAAGGAGGCGGGTGCTGCTTGTGCTGGGAGCAAGAGCTCTGCAGCACTCTGTGCTGGGGCTCAACATGTGCCTAAGAATCAGGATGCTCAGGTCCTGAAGCAGCAGGGCTGCTTCCCAGTTTGTAGAGTGGAAATAGTGGTATTTTTTCCCCCTCTTGCAATTATTACTATTTGTGTAATAATTTAAGAACTACAAGGGAAGGTTATAAGTTACATATCCAACCTGATAGTACACACACAGAGTATTTGAGTTGGTGGCTTGTGGTATGCTCAGAGTGAGTTGCTTTGTGTTTTTCATACACAAAACAGTTGTATAAGTTTTGAAAACTGAGTATTTTGGCTTGTGCAACTTCAAAGCAGCCTTCTTTCTGGAGAAGCTAATGAGAGAGGAACTTGGAACAAAATTAAAGGTAGCGATTGAATTGGATTTCAGTAAAATAACTGGAGTGTTAAGATGTACTTATTCACAAGGAGAACAAAAGAAATGTCTCTCCCAAGGCTCTGTCCGAGGTTGGTGTGAGCACAAAACCGGAGCGTTTCCAATGAGAGCGTCAGGCTCCCTCCCAAGGCAGCCAAAGGGCGCTTCGTTATTGATTGGAGTTCCTGAGACTCTTCAGTTCAGATCCATGTGACTGTTTCCTGAACATATTGTGATCTCTGAATGTGACAAGCAGATGCTTCTGATGGTTAAGCACATAGTGTTTGTGAAAGGCTTCTTTCTTTTCTGCTATTTCTAAGTCTCCTATGCAGAAATGCTCACTGGGAAGCTGTGTCAGTGGCAGAGTGGAAAAAAGAAAGCACTTCTAGGGAATTTCTCAAATGCTTCACAGAAATACTAGTGCAGATTCCGTAATATTTTCCTGTTTCCAAGGTCGAGCCCTTGCTGCCGGTATGGCCGGGGCAGTGAGCGGGAGATGGGGCTGTGGCTGTGCGGCCTCTCCCCTGCCGCCTGCCCTCGGATCCTGGCCGTGCCCGACACCGAGGCCCAGGCACTGAGAAGGGGAAGCTGTGTCATAAGTCAGCGTGTCCTGATCAAAAGGAGCAAGTTGTGTGGTGAGATAAGGCTTGTGAAACTCTGAGTTCTGAATGGGAACTGCTTTTCACAAGAGTCACGTGCAGCAATGAGGGAAATAAGGCTCAAGGAAAAAAATATATGGTTCCTATGTTTTCATTTTGATAATTCCAGAAGCTTGGAAGAAAGAATTAAGTGTTTTTCACTAAATGAAAGAAGTATTAATCTGTGTAACTGAAGTGTACTTTTTTCTGTTTAGCATTTATGAGTCCTCTGAAGGACAGCAGCACTGTAACAATGTAGGGTTGAGGGTCATCATATTTTTTTCACCTTTTGAAAGCAGTGATGGTTTTTGCTGATGAATAAAAAAGCTTAAAATAGACTGTTAAGGCATTTCCTACAAAAAGGACTCTTCTATTGTTTCATTTGCAATTGTGAATGTGTTTTGTGGAACTTCCCTTTTTCTCAAAATTTTCTGTGCTAGTAAATGTACCTCAGATAATGTATTGCAGTAAACTTTGTTTACGTATTCTCCAGTCTGCTTCATGCAGAAAGTTTTATTAATTACCTCTTACTCCTTTTGAGCAATAAATACACAAATTGTGGTTTTTGTCTCGTGGAGTATTAAAGATTCTTTTTGATCCTGTTACCACTTCTTAAATTGTGTGTTAGTCTAATTTATTTGATTTGAATTCTCTTCTGTGTTTTTCAGGTACAAGCCATTTTTTCAATTTCAAGTATCGTTATCTGATGAATATGAAGATCAAGACCTCTGCATACAGGATTTACCACTGACAGAAGGTCGACTGAGAGTCACATTAATTGAATGTACAAGGTATCCTTTGTGGCCTTTTGCTCATTCTTTATTAAGCAACAACATATGCTTCTTAATTCATAGTAATTATAGCTGTAGGCCTGTAGTGATTCAGGAGTGGCATCTTTGGTGTTATGATTGAACTCTAATCAAGAAATATATTTTAAAAATAAAAATGAACAAATGAAAGTTGTAGCAAGATTGAGGCACAAGACTGAGGTAGTGTGTGTGCGTATATGAATGGATTTTCCTTTCTTTTGAATTTTCTCTAGTTAAAGGCTAATGTGCCTCCTGGTTTTTTTGTTGTTTGGCACACCAAGTTATGAATCTCTTTCAGGACAGTATAAATGTTGCAATTATCCTATTGTATTATGTTGTAAGCACAGGGAAATAATTGTTTAACTTAGTTTTACTTTGATCCAAATAACTTTCATGAGGCATTACTTACTGTCTTAAACAAAATAATGAAGATCTACATTGTTTGTTTAATGAAAACTGTTCTCTTTAAAACTGGACAAAAGGTATGCAGGATTTTGGTTTGGTTTTGTTGGGTTTGTTTGTTTTTGTCAGACCTCTTGGTTTATATTAGACCTTATCCATCTTATCCTAGTAGTACTTAGGCTTTGATCTTGTACCATTCTGCTATGAGATCATTATTTGTAACTATTTTTTTCATTTTTTATATGACTGTATGAGTTTATTTCAGCGTGTATTTTTTGTAGCCTTGTACAACTGTGTTGGAACTGTATGCTGTAATAATATCTTCTATCAGTGCCATTTACCAATCCAAACATGCTTATTTCATAAAAATGTTCTTCTTGAGCTTCTAATGATTGTTTGGGTCACAGCAGTGATTTTTTTTTTTCTTTTTTTTTTAAATTCTGCAAAGAGAATTGCTGCTTACCTGTGTTTCTGGCTTTGTGATCTGACTTCTGTGAGCAAGCCTTGGCTGTTAGGAGCGCTTGCTCTTCGCATGTGCTGAGTAAGGGAACTCGATCTCTTCATAGGCAGTCTCCAATTTCAGTCCAGGATAGTGTTCATTATCATAGGACACAAAATAACTACTTTAAGTTACATGCAGTTGTTTTGGCTTTGGAAAGTCACTCTTATGTCTTTCCTGAATATGAAATACTGCGTAACATCACCAGCATATCAGTGATGTTTTAATGTTTTCTTTCTTTCCGTTACCTTCTAGAAGCCAGATTGCTCGGTTTGACATCATCATCTGACCTCTCAGTATTTTCAGCTGTCACAGATGCTTATCAGATGGTAGAGAGAGGATGCAGTTGCTGGCTTGTCAGGCCTTTTAAGCTTCAGGTCTGATTTAATCTGACTGTTTTATGCAGCTTGGAGTTTCTAGATGAATGCTTGAAAATTGTGTATGAATAGACACGTCTTCATGTAGGTATTTGACTCTTGGTCCAGTAGTGATTCCTCAGATCTTCCAAGTGTCCCATCCTTTTTGGAAGTTAAACATCTACAACTGTGGTCTATAGAATGCCCCTGGAAGTGAATATTTCCTTACTTTGCACCTGAAGATGTGAAGAAGCAGCAGAAAGGCACGTAGATGATTTTGGTAGTAAAGGAAGAAATAAAAAATGCTTATGAAAATAACTGTCAGAGTTTCCCTTTTTCATAACTACTGCATGTGAAGGCTGTCTGGGACTGTTTGGAAGGATTCTTTTGCAGTGCAGCACTGTACTCAAACATACAGAGGGTTTATCACCCATGTCTGCTATTGGGACCTTTGCTTGCTTTTTTGGGATTTTGCCATGAGAGTCTTGAAGTGAGCATTGTGCCCTGGTACGGAACATTGTTTCCTTTTCCCCAGCTTTAGATCCTCATATAAACAAGCTTCAAGGTCACTGACTCTTTAGGAGTATCTATCACAGGCAGCGTGCCCTGGGGAGCCTCTAGTGTAGGTTCTATACGAGTGAATTCGTAGCAGCATGGTCATTTACTAATGAGAACCAGTAAACTGTGGGGTTTACCTGGCAGCTTTTTCTTCCTGGCCGTCTTTCCAGAAGTTGAAAGATTACCTTGGCTTCTGTATTTTTTATTTTTCAGTTTTGCTCAATGCCCTGGAAAGCTTTTATATTCTTTCTCAATATGGTTGCCGTGGCAAAGACGAGCAATTGAAGCTTTGTGTTGGTCACTGCATGGAGTAGTAGTAGTCATTCTCTTTTCATGTTTAACAATTAAGTCTTGAATGACAGTGATGACACCACAGTGGTGACACAGTTGGCAAAATCTTTGTATGTTGGAAATGTCTAGTTTAATTTTTTATTCTTCACATCTCCAGAAACCTAAGTTTCTTGCACTTTTTTCTAATGTTCTTGTCAGTTAATTGAAAGCAAATTTTTGTGTATTTTTTTAATGCAAAATTAATGGAAGAATGAAAACTTCATTGATGTAAACAAGAAATATTTTACGCTTTTTGTCTGTCCCGCTGGAAACGTGTCTTTATGATTGCAGTGCATCCCTTCTCATGAACTCTCAAAACTCATTCATTGCAAAAACGTTATCTGTAGGTGAGAAACTTGTACATTCTGATAGTGGAGTCTTTTCTATGAAAGAGAAAAAAGTTAGACCAACAACTGCAATATTTTAGGGAAAGAAAGGGACAAAGCAATGAGCTGTTAAATCTCTCCATATGACTTCTTCTTTTTTTTTTCTTTTTTTAAAGATATGCTGTGAAGAAAGTCTGAAATTCTATCAACTCTTCCAAAACTATGCCATAATGTGAACTATTAAAATGAGCATTTAAATGAAGTGGTAGTTTAATCACATTTCCTTATTGATTTAGTTGGAGCTTTAGCTATGAACTTTATTTCAGGGTGTCTTTCTTACACCCTTTCAGACTGATTTACAAATCTTACGTCTGTGAGGTATAGATATTGCTTTAATGTGCAGTTGTTTTGGGTGTGCTGTGGTTCTATCTTCGTCTGCAGCTGCATGGAAGAGTACAGTACCGCTGCATGCTAGTAGAGATGTTATTCAAACAAAAACTTCCTTAGTGTTACAGCAGTTAAAATTTCCCCTTTGTCTTCCTGGATATGGAAATTGAATTCCAGACTCCAGCACGAAGCATCTGTGGGCAGTACTGCTCTTCAAAATTTAAGGACGAATTTTTGCTATCCTGTGCTATTTCTTCAAGTAGTCTGTTGGTAGCCTAATGTCAGGTGAAATCTCATTATGGTTGTTTTCTGTGTGACTTTTACTGATGTAGTTGAAAATTGTTTTCTTCCTGTTGTGAGCTATCTCTTGTCCTTGCTATGTTATTTGTCACCAGTACAAGACAAATAGTTGCTGTACTGATATTTTAGAGGGCCAGTTAGTACTCCTGGAAGGTACCCTGAACAGAGTATGTCTTTCTGCATCTCTGTGTTAACTGTTTCTTCGTGAACTATCAGCTTCCTTGTTTGTTCTCCCCTCCCTTACCCATTCTACCATGTTTCCATTCTTCACAAAGCTGGAGAGAAAAACTCTGCCGTTGTTTGTCCTCAGAGGATAACTGTTGACACCTTCCTCTCCCGCATGTCTTCGTGAAGTTAGGTGGCCAGAAAATGAAATGTGTGCAACTAGAGACCATCTGAGGAAAAACTTCAATGAGCTGGCTGGTAGCAATGGGAAACTGGTTGTGGTAGACACAGAAGAAAAAGTGCATTATTTCAAAGCAACTACTAAAAGCAGAATAGAAAAGCCACAGAGCTTTATAGAGGATGGTTTAAAAATAAGCGAAGATATAAGTTGGTCAGTTCAAGTCACCTTGAACAAACTTAGTCTTGTCCAGACAAAATACCTAATCAGTTGTTTCTGAGAAAGGATTTCTTCTTACTGTAATCAATTCAATAGTGCCTGAAGAAACAAGTGCTGAAGGTCAAACTGGAAGTGACGCTAACAGCTGCTCTTTGAAGGGTTTCAGTAGAGATTGGGCAACTATGCAAACCTTACGTGTGAGGTTAAGATTGCAGGATGTAGCCACTAACAGAACCACAAACAACTGACACTTTGTACAGCAAGTGTGCTGGGTGCCAGCCCAGGTGTAAATGTGAAAGTTGAGCAGCAGTAAGAGTCCTCACCTACCGTCTTACCCACTCATTAATTTACTGCAATAAAAGCAGTTAAATTCTTTGCAGAGGGAAGTACAAAAGGAGCACTTTAATTCTCTTTGCTGCAATGTGGGCTGGAGAGCTACTGTAGACAGAGGTGCTCTAACTTGGGATTGGCTTGATCTTACTAATTCTGATTGTTGGTTACATTTGCTTTCAATTGTTTTACTTAATTGTCAAAGTACTTAACCTAGAAACATTACTTAAGAACGCGGAGATGAAAAGAGAAAATTGATGTGGTTTTCTGGCAGCTTTTGTCTCCATCGAAAGAGTTGTGTAACAAATGTCAATCACAAATAAGATACTTTGGCTGAATGCTTAGAAACTGACCTTATCAAATTCATATAGCACATTTCTAAATAAATAAAATCTAATAGTTTTCTGAAAGAATACAATTTGTTTGAGGTTTTTATTCCAAAATATTGATCTGCTTTCCAGCTACTGTGAGATAAACTGTGTACAACTTGAGTGCTCTTATGAATCCTAAAGGTCTATGTTTATTTGTTTCTTTCCCCTTTTTGCGATACTGATATCTAAGTGAAAGGATTTGTGGCCTCTGGAATAGAATATGATGTGTAAACAGCCACTTCTGTTTGTTATGAGTGTAATAAAATTACAGATATGAGAGGATCCTCTCATAGTGAAACACATAAGCAGCAGTACACTGTGAATCTAGTATTACAGTAACACTCTCTTGAACCAAGAAAAGCTGTTGTGTGTTGCGAAGTTTAGGACTTGAGTGGGAGACTTTGCTGTTACTGCTATTTTTATTATTTTTGAAAGTTATTTTTGTATAGAAAAATACTAATCTGCCAGTAGAACACTTAACAAAACAAAAACAAAGAAAAGCCCTAGCTAAAATGTTGAAATGTTTTTGATACATATAGAATTCTTCCACTAGAGGGTGGCAGTGCCTTTTCTTTTGTGAAAGACTCTGCTTTTGGAATCGCTTGTGTGTGTGCACATCGAAAATAGTAATGGGATGTATAAGGGAAGGACAGTGAGTTTAATACAGTACCTGGGATATGTAATAGTATTACAATTCTTACTATAGGCTTTTCTGTTTCAGGTTATTTATATTTGGATCCTATGAAAAAGAAACAAATGTTCATTGCACAATGGAGCTGAGCAGCAATGTTTGGGAAGAAAAATCAAGGAGTTCTATTAAAACGGTAAAACGGGTACAATCTTTGCATGTTGCAGTATGCCTTATGCTCTTACATTGTCTAGACAGAGCGTATATTTTGGACAATCAAATGAGTGTTTTAGCAGGAAGAAAACCATGGAAACATAATGGACCAGTTACTTTTTAATCTAAAGTTTGACTGTGAAGTTGACACGTATGGATAGCATCAAGTTCGGTTATCACGACTGTGCTTCAGAATGTACCTGATTTCAGTACACTCATCAGCTGTTCATCTGCATTAAAACAGTGTAAAATATTCATTTTGTAGACCTGTTACATTCGGGTGAGGCATTGTTTAGAAAATGGTGAGTGAGGCTCACCTGTCTTTCACTGGGCAGTAATATATTCCCTTCTGACAGGAGCACTGAAGATCTGTGATCAAAGGGTAACTCGCATGACTGATTTCTTCCTTTAGTCTACATTTTGACAAAATGCAGAAGGAATTGCCGTGGATCTCTAACTTTTTTTGGAGTATGTGAATCCTAACACGTCTGCTGAAGAAAAATACCTTTACAAGTGTCTGCAAATATAGAAAATAGTATTATTAGTGGTATTGTAAGTTAATCTTCTATCATTCTTGATAATGTGAGTTTAGCAGCACACAGCCTACAAATTACATTTCTCTTATGTATACAGAGGATGAAAGTTGCCTCCTTTCTTCAAAACAAGAGATATAATATGTGAAAGAGCCATAACATTTCACTTTAGTGATGGTGATCAAATTGAATTGGGCTTATGCTGAACAGAGTAAGTACTGTGCCTGTTGAAAACAACAGAGGCTTTAAAAAGACTTGATCTTAACAACTGGCTTCATAAAAAGAAGCCACTGGAATGAAAATCAATGTTCTGCATTTTGCCCTCTACTGTCTGATTTCAACTCACTTCAGTTCTGTGCCTCTGCTATATCTGACTGCAGTTCTGGACATCAGCACTGTTTTCTGACTGGAGCAGCCAGAATCCAGAGCATGTCATTCAATTTCTGCAATTAAATTCAGTTTTGTGGTGTTTTTAAAACGCCTTGTGCCAACAGTTAGGAAACTTGTTCTCAGTGTACTTAACGCTGTGTTTTGATTCAGCAGCCAAACATCACAGAAACCAGTGGTGGCTCAGGGCTGTTTCCTACAGTTATCTCTGTCTATACCGGCTCCTAGCACTGCACAGCTGCTTGGCTGTGAATAGCTGTTTTGACTCCCTGAGCTCCCTTGCTGCATATTAGCTTCTGTGCCAGTGGAAAGGAGAAAGAAGAGTGTATGGGGAAAGAAGAGTGGGATGCTGGCAACTTACACTGGTATAAACTGCAAAGCATTGCACCACCAAAGGTAATAGGAAGCATAAAGCATTGCAGTGGTCCTGAGAGGTTTTAGTAAGAGTCATTGATGTACTAGTCAAGAGAGAGACTTGGTATAACTTATTTTCAGACTTCTTTTTGCTTAATCTGTCTTATGAAGCAGTTATTGATTTTGTTTAACCTCTTCTAGTTCATTTTGATCTACCTCTAAAGACTGAAGTCTCTTTGATCACATAAGGATGACAGGAGCCATTCAGCCCTAATAGGCTGGGCAGTTCATAGTTTTAACCCATTTATAATAAATACATCAAAGATTTCAAGAAACAATAATATTTGTTGTGTTCAGAAAACTTTCAGGATCTGGAGGTAGTTCTGTTAATTTACTCATCTGAATTACCCCTTTGCTGGGATGAGCAATGTCTGAAACTGCATGTGTTTCCAGGGTTGGTCCTCTGGCAGTTACTCTGGCACTTAGGGTTAGCACTACATTGATTGATGTAACATTCCATGTCTCTGGACAAATTGATTTGTGTTAACTTAGAGGTAATCTGGAGAAGCAATATCAGAATGCATTTGTTGCCCTTTTGTTAGCAGACAGCGTGGCACTGATGTGTTTGTGACAGCAGATGGCAGTAGGACTAAACTGATGGCTGATAGAAAGGCATGGCTAGTGTTGAAAATTACGAAAAAGTACTCGAGCTGAGACTCTCATCTTCTGTTTGAGAACCTAAAACGAAATGGCAGGCCTTCTGAGTTTTCTGGCTTTTGGAAGTATGACTTGTAATGTACAGAAGTTGAAGTATCTATGTTCCTGTCCTTTGCTGTTCAGTCACTGCCTGTCAGAGAGCAGAGACTCCTTGATGTGAGCTGCTGGATCTCTACCTCTGCTGTTAGTATCAGGAACTCATTGTGCTCAACTACCTTGACGTGAAGAGGTAGCTTAACTTTAAGGTTCTGTTTTTTAAAATCTTGATGTGTTTGAATACAGAAACTGAAAATTAGCACCTTGCAAAGCCACTTTGCTTCACAACTTCAATTCACCAGGTATAGTGCAATCACGGAAGTCTCTCTTTCTTAGGAAGTCAGTTTAAATATGCAAGTTAAGTTGCAAAATATTTGGAGATCTTGCTGGTGGCAAAAGAATTGTCATGCCCCTCAATAAAATAAGAAATGCTGTGAGCGTACTTAGAGTTGGAACATATTTTTCTGAGAAATTGCAACTGTATGAATGTTGTTGTGATGTTAAATCCTTCTTTTAGTGACCATATGTGCAATAATTGCTTGAGATAAAGTTGCTAGAATGAATAACAGGTTCAGAAACTTCATAGGAGAAATGATAGACTAAGTTGAAGTGAAAAATAATTCCGTAGGTTCTGGTTTAAGTGTCTGTTTTGTAATAGTGTCATATGGGCATGACAATACATTGTCTGAGTCAGACAGCGTTCTGTAATGTTCCTGAGGATAATTCTCATAACTTTCTGTACTTACTGGCGTTTTCATTCTTTTCATGATGTTGGTAGTAGTGATAAAAGATTAGACAGGTTTAATACTTAGTAATGAATTTGGTCAGACTTTAATCTGATCCCATTATGTAGGGAATATTAGCAGATGTCAAAATTGGTTCCGAAAAAAAGATGGTGTTAGTGAACATACCTAGATTATTACTGAAGTGTCTGTTCTAACACAAAGGTGTTTCTTGCTTCTGAGATATTTATCAAATCAGTCTGAAATGCCAGTAAAACTTCATAGAAGTGATTTGGCACATTCCCATCTGACATGTAAACATTCTAAAATACCTTAATTAGTAGTGTTGCTGCTGGAATTGACATTAATCACTGCATTGCTATGAGAAAGTTATTTATGGATAGGATATAGTAATTAGACAGCATTAGCAACATTGGATTACTAGACAGGTGTTCCACAGCTAAAAATACATGTATATTTGTATCTCAATACAGGTCAGCATGTACATAGTGTTTTAAAAAAACAAAGAATGCAGTGTAATGGAGGAAAGGTTCTTAACTGCAAAACAAAATGTATGTTTTGATTTCTTTTTCTGCATTCTATATTCTGCAATTTAAATATTTCTCTCCAAAATGCCACATGTAATAGCCCACAGGACTGTTTTTGTAGCAGTTCTCAGAAGCTCATGAATAACCTCTGAAATAACCTAATAATGTAAAGAATTTAAGAATTAAGATAAGCATCCCACCAATCCCACCACTTTTTTTTAATTCCACTTGCATTTTACCCTAGTTCACTCTAAACGTTGAGAGGTCAACGCTGAAGTAATGGGAGGAGGAGAACAGTGATGTTTGCATCTCAGCACACTCTGAATGTGTGTGTAAATATGCATATATATAGGTATATATGTCATGTCTATACATAGAGGCATCTTCACTGTTTGGGGGAGGTTATTTTGACAGCTGTGGACTGGACAGGTAAATTTAATGGTAGCTTTGAAATTGCTTTAGGCAGGCTGGTTGGTACATTTTAATAAAAACAAACGGATACTTCTCAGCCTTTCATAAAACTAAATTTCCTTTATCAGGGATTAAGGGAAAGTAAAGGTATTCCAATAGAGTGACACATAAATATAAAATGAGAAATAATGTAAATCAAATTCAGCACCTTCTGAAATGAGTTGCCTGAGGATACTCCACAATAATGTCAAAATTTGAAGCAACTATGAAACGTTAATTTGTAAATACACGGAGTTAAATGCCTCGCAGTTGGCATTTCAGTCTGCTTACTTAATAGTCTGCCATTTCAGTGTTTAATCCTATCAAAAGAAAGGAGGAGGATTAAAGCAAGAGAAGCTTTTTCAAAATGTCACTTTTTATGAAAATTCATGATCTTGTAAAATTTGATAATATTTGTAAATACAATGGGGAATAGTTCTGAGATTTGTGCCTTACATAATATTCTGTAATCCGTCTCTCAAACTTGAAGGCCATCAGGATTTTTTCTGGCTCATCCTAAACATTTAAGCTTTTTTTACAGGAGGTTTCAGAAAGCTTTTCTGTGATTTAACAAGAGACCTTCTGTGAAAACACACTGTGTAGTGCTTAGCCTTGCAGAGACTTGAATACAAACTTTAAAACAAAAGCAAACAAACTTTTTTTTTTTGGTGCATGTGTATTCAGATAATTTAGAACAAGGTGTCATTGCCATAGTTGCAGTCCGACCTAATACTTACTGCCTGCTTGTAAAAATCATTCAGGAGATATATATTGTGTTCCTGGGCATGTGTACCTTCACCTGGGGACACATCACACAAAACCCTGATTAAAAAGCAGAGTGCTGCACACCTCACTGCATCTGGCGCAGGCAGTGCGGAATGGATCGAGTGCATCCTGGTCTGCAGTGTTCCGTCCATGCACCTTCTCCCTCCTTGCATCTGTGATTGAAATGGTGAGCTTTCCTGGATTTCCTCAGAGCAGCTCAAGTTCTGCAGAGGTTCTGCTTACTGTGAATCTGACTTGCTGGCTTTGAAAATACCAGAAAAAAAAAATAATGAATAAACTTGAAGAATCTATAATGAATAAGGCTTAATGCTTTGTGTTTGTGCTTCCCGTCCCCCAGCTCTTGCTTTAAAATTTGTTAATAAACATACAGTCTGTGTTAGTATAACACTGGAAGAGATGCTCTTCTGTGGCCAGACGTTTGCCTTAAAAAACATTTCTTTGCAAGCCCCTTAGTTCCAGTCTAAATCTCCATTAGATGTGAATGGAGGCTTTCAGTTGCAGCTGCCACTTGTGGTACTCTGGGTACTCTGTTCAGCTGGGCTCTTCCAAGTTAATATTTTGGAGCGTGTTGTACTCTCTGAAAACAAAGTACTGACTTCCTTTCAGATTATTTCAATTTTCTTGACAGTGAAAAGGTGCAAGCCTTTTAGATGATTGTAAGTGGAATTCACCTTTGAATACCTCTCCCTGTGACTATCCAAGAACAAAATGTACATAGATCTTCGAGCTTGATCAGGGATTACTACTTCTGTTCTTTTAGTGCTATTTTACTGACCTGATAAGCAACATTCGTTTTAGCATTTAACGTGCTGATTTTCTTTGTATTCTTCTCATCTAGTCAAAATATTGGATGGAGGGAAGAGTTTTAAGTAGGTTTTGCAGCAGCCGTGTTTCTCATTTGCAAAGAAATTGATTTACAGTGATAGCTGATCTTGCTAAATAAATAGATGGCTGATGTGTGAAAGCTAACTTTGTTTGTATAAACAGTGTGGCCTATTGTAAGAGAGATAACAGTGTTTCATTGACCAAAGTAAACAAAATGGTTTCTCGGCAATTTAGTATATTTTGGGAATGACTTTCTAAACTATTTTATGTCCTGTTGCAAAGTTCTGCAGCCAGGGAGCCAGCAACTCGGGCTGACGGCTGCTGCACATGGCTGGAGTGCTGGAGGGGGGGGAGGGTGGCAGGTTCAGGGCCCTCCTCCCTTTGAAATGTTGTTTTATTAGTGAACCATCTGTGCAAGTTCTGCTTTCTGAAGGTCATCATCTCCAAAAGCAGGTGTTTGGCTTTAGGGTGTGGTGATGGTGTTATTTTGGATTCATGGCTTCGAAACTCTTGAGAAGTCTGTGTGTTTTCATGTCTGATTTTTTTATCTTAGTTTTGAAAATCAGACCTTCTACTGGCATCACATTAATCACAAAGCATTCTTTGTCACTTTGGTATATTCAGACTCAATTCTTTTCCCCTGAAACACATGAAGGAAATGGACTTTATTGTCTTTAAATGGAATATATTATATGGAGGTTCTTCTACCAACTGGCAGACTGACCAAGTGTTTCATATCCAAGATGTAAACTGAGAGACATAACATTAAAATTTTTTTTATCAATGTAAAAGTTAACAATTTGTGTGAAGTTGGTCTCTCAAGCAGTTTTTTGGGCTGTCTGGATTGTTAGAAACAATTCCTAGAATTGAGTCTCTAATTTGGAGAGCCTCTAAATTACACTAGCAATCTGACTAACCTGATTATCCAACAATAAAAATCTAGCTCTGTCAAATGACTAATACTTAGAGTTAGTGGTTGTGGTTTTTTTGTTTGGTTGGTTTTTTTTTAAGCCTTTTCATATGTGTGATGTGAAGGACATTTCATGTTGTCCAAGCAACCAACTGCAAAACTTATTCAAATAGCAACATGCAATTAGTTTGGTTTTGTTTCAGTGCACTTAAGATACTTGCTTAAACACAGATATTCATAAACACAGATACTCATAAACGTTTGGAAAAGCAACTTATCATTCTTGCTGGTTTGTACTTCTTTTTGAGTCTTCTAGTTTACTTTTAAAATGTATTTTCTTGGAGCACCTTTGAAAAGTTAACCTCTTAATGTACAGGCTTTAAGGAGCAGAGAGAGCTTATGTGTAAATTAATGTCTAAGAGGAGTTAACCGATTTGAGTAAAATCCAACTAAAAATAAATTTAGTTTTGTGGTTTTGTGTTATTGTTGGTGTTGGTTTTTGTTTTTGAACCCAAGTTTGCGGATGGAGTTTGGAGAATGAATGAAGTTTTTGATTCCTGCTAAATCAGTGAAAATGATGGGTAACATTGGCAGAGCTTTTCCTGAAGTAAACCTGCTGTGGGTTGGCCTCCTGAAAGGTTTCTCCTTCTCATTTTATAATCTGAAAAAACTCATAGCTAGACCAGGAGAAATACCAGCTCTTTGGCATCTCATTTTGGCAGAATAAAAGAGCCGGAGGGAGAGAAGGGCACACCTCTGGCAGCTGAACCGTGCCGTCAGAAGCTGAGAAGATGTTTTTAGCTGACACAAACGTGTACTGCAGCGAGCAGATGGAGACAGCTGAAAGGTAGATGGATGGGTGCTGCACCAAGCAAGCAGGCTCTTCAGCACTGAGTATGCTTTAGAGGGGTGCGTGAAGTGAAAGGGTCCTGAACAGATTGGTTGTTACAGGTTGCTATGTCACTGGAAATGCTCTTCTGTTTGTGGATGATCTGACACTTCTGTGACAGAAGTTTGCTGAGTTGTTGCTCATTTTAACGCCTGCAGATGAATCCAGGTCTCCAAACAACTGTTTGCTTGCAGTGAATGGATGCAATGAAAGGTGGCTGGAGTTTGTGGTGCTCATGTTTTCCGTATTTCCCATAATTCCCACATACAGTGCACACGGTATGGGAACAGGAAAAGATATCCTGTGACTCTGCAGCTCTTTAGGGATCCTGAATAGCATGGGCAGCCAGCAGAAATCCTCTATGGCAGGTATGGCATATCATGGTTTGGACAAGCACAGATTTTACTTAGCTGCTAACATCTTGAGGGCCTCTCTTCCTGTCCATCCTGAGCTTCTAGTCAGCAAGGGCTGCTCTGGTTTGTGGTTGTTTTTTTTTTTTTTTTTTTTTAACACATCTACTTTGGCCTGCAGCATGTTGTGCACTTAAGTGTGATTTGCATAAGCAAAGCTGTTTGTATTGATTTTTAAATAGTGAAAAATATCTCTTTTCTGGTTCTCTGTATGATTCAGGCTTCTTACCTAGTAATGGCCCTGTACATCTGTTTTCCTGTCTGGATTTCAACAGTTAGTTACCCTTCTTTTCTGATGAGTTTTTGAGAGATGGTATCCAAATCTTCTTAAATGTTTTATATACAGACTATGTAAAGATTATATTGAAATTCTCATTAGATGAAATCTCAGTACCGAGGTCTGATCCTCATTGCTGTTTTAATTGGTGTAAATATAAGAATTACATTAGCATAAACAAGGATAATCAGGCTAAATACAGGACGAAATTTGAATGGAGGTTTCTGAAAATATCCTTAATTAGCCAACTGGCATTTAATTAATTATATATGTAGTACAATAATTTTAGCATTAAATATTTCACTGAAGGACCTGCTGTTTTTTAATGTAGGAATTTGATGTCCTTCAACAGAAGGAAAATGAATTTTCATACACCACAGACAGTAGATATCTAGTGGTCTTAAATTGTGGTTAAAGTGTCAAAATACAGGCCTATAAACTAGTGAGTGACTGCAAAGAAAGCCTTTAATTTTGTGGGAGGAATTTCTTATTCTGAGTATAGTCTTATGTCATGTTGCTATTTTTATGAAGTCAAATGAGTTAAGTAGTTCAAATTCTTGGACTCAGGGTGCAGTGTTGTTACACTGGTCATGTCTTAGCTTTCTGGAATGCTGTAATTATTTCACTGAACATTATCTCAAAATGACTATTCATTTTTCCTTCTAATCACAAGTTGAAGCAGAAATTAGATGCTTGTCTCTTAGTATTAAGTCTCTTACAGGTCTTGCAGGGTGGAGCTCAGCATCTGGAAGTAACACAGTGAATGAGGATGGTGTTTGGAGTGTATGTTGTCATTTTCACTAGTTGGAGTACTGTGGCTGTTTCCTGTCTGTAGGATAACAGCAAAGAGATCCTGCTGTTTGTGAGCAAAAGTGCATGCTCTGATACTTAATATTTTCAGTAATTAAAAAAAAAAGTGTATTAATAAGTAGGCATTTTCTAATGCAAGTGTGGTGGTGTGTGCTCTCCAAAGGCTCTATAACCATTACAGATAGAAATGAGAAAGTAATGTGGTTGGGCAGCATAGCAATTGACCTGCAAAAGCCCTGGGGATCAAAAGTGCAATTGCTGCTTCCCATCATACCAATAAAATGACTAAAAGGTCATTCCAGTATATTAAGGTTAGATATAGCAGACTGATACTCTGCAAAGGACACCTATGCATCGGAAGTAATCAGAAGTGAGTCATCGTTAAAAAATGGAGCATTTCCCTTAATGCAGTCTGTTAAAAGGCTGCCTCCATTAAATTTTAGGTAAGATAAATAGACTCTTTGAACTATGAATGTCTTTACAAATATCTTAACCAAAAGTCAGTATCTTCAGATCTTTATTAACGTCATCTGTTTCTATTTTTAGGTGCTTAGCTTGGAACAAATATAATGTCTGCGCACCCTCAGATTCATATGATGTTAATTGAAGCTGTATATTTTCCTCAGCCAAAAGAAGAAAGCAAACCCAAAGAAGCCACTAGAAATCTGAGGCTGGATATCCAGAAAGCTTGATTTTTTTTGTTTGTAACTACAAAAGCAGTTTTTGATCTCTGAACATAAATATATAGGCACACTTTATATACATACGTACCGTATACATTTACACGCATACATGCACTTAATATATGCAGGAATGTGTGTATATATAAAAAATCAAAAATACCAGTTGTTTTTCTGTTAAATTTAAATGGAGGTCTCACAGATAGCAGATTGACCATGCATTTAAAAACGTAGATAGTTACAATAAATGACTCATGAGACATTGGATTTGACTTACCTGGGACTCATTTAAATTTACAGCTCTAATCTTGTAGAAGAGAGTCAAGAAATGCGAAGATGATGGTTAGCAGAGCAATTGCAGAAATTTGTTTCTAGGTTCATAGGTAGTTAAATCCTACATCTGTAGGAGTATAGCAAGAGCAGACTGCACAACAGCTTGTAAACTCAAAATACTTACATAACTATGAATTACATGCTAAGTAAGCTTAGGAATACAGTGTTCACAACTTCCTAACACAACCAAGCATTGTAATCTCCTCTGGCCCCCCTTTCAGATTGATGATTTCCATGGGTCTCAAAGCAGATGGACGTTTGTGATAAGTAAAAACTAGAGTACACATACATGGTAAGATTTCAGTGACGTAGATAACTGTAACAAGTGACTTACTAAAATTATAAATTGCTGTTCAGTCTCTTGGTGCCTCTGTGAAATGTGGAGTCAACGCTGATTTGAGCTATATAACCTGTTCTTAGGGGATATGAAAAGCACCCTGTGACAGAGACATTAATAGATGGTGTACTACATGGTGCACTCTGTTTGAGACCTGACTATAGATTGTAAAGTTGCCTTCTTTATGGGCAGCTGTTTGTGTGTGTGTATATATACACATGCACAGAAGTAAAAATTTAGAAAATTGATTTGCATGTTGCAAACTAGGTTGATGGTAGGATGCTTGGGTTGTATCTGCTTGAATAAGCAGTACAGCCCTGGCTGAGGACATGACTCTTATGGTGTACCAGCTGGGGTTTGAATGAGGCCTGGGTCTGACCCACAGGCTGGCCAGGAGCAGCAGGAGCATTGTCTGATTTACCTTTGGCTGGCTGCAGTGCAGGTTGTGTGTTCCAGGAGCCCTTTGTAATGCAAATCAAAGCTCAGGGAGCAGAGACTGTGGAAGATCAGCCTCTGAAGCACACCCCTGATCTGAGCTAGAAAGCAAATGCAGGCTTATGCTTTAAATAACTCTTAAATTGCAAGTTCCATTCTGAGTGTTGGTTGGTTTGTTGCTCCTATCTCTTTTGTCTCCTGAATGAGCTGAAAAGCCATAGAATTTGTCACTGTCTTGTGTATGGCACAGAGGTTTAGTTGTAAAAGGTTATCCAGCTTTTTCCCCTCCCTTTTTCATGGGGAGTTTTCATGGGGAGCATAGTGAAGAAGCAGCTCCCTCTCCCTGCTGCCACCCCTCTGTTGATGTAGCCCAGGATACCATTGGCCTCCACCTAGAGGCCATATTTGTTATGGGAACTAAAACAAAGCGGTTACATTAGCTTTGGAAGACTTTTGTTATGTCTTCAAGTTATTGCTTTACTGTGAAGGGGTAAAACCCAATGCTGAATATTTACAAGAAATATTTACAAGAATTTTGGGGGTGCTTCTGAGTTTGCTTACCTTTGCTGATAAAAAAAATACAGAAAAGTAAAGGAGAGATGAGTTCTTGTTGATTGCTAG
>WBMW01004588.1:81480-110077 GCA_013396635.1 Penelope pileata | reverse complement strand
TTTTTTAAAAAAATGACTTCAGATTTAGAGTGTGAAAGAGTTCAGGCACAGTTTTGACCTGAGGAAGGCTCTGTGCTTGGGTAGGAGGGCAGGATGTGTTGGGAGCAAAATACTGCACTGTGTGTTTATCTGGGGGATCTTTGGGAGGCAGTGGTAAGAGCCTTGTTGGCTGAGCAGCCTTGTTGGTCAGGAAGAATAAATGGCTCGGGAAAACCCTTAGCCAGAATTTCTTTGAAAGCTTCCAGGGAGGAAAATACCCAGGGTACTAGGAAGTGCATTGCTTAACCAAACCAGTTCTCTGAGCAGCACTTAGAGATGTAATGTCTGTTAATTATTAAAAGAAAGCAGGCACAGTATTAAGGGAGAGCAAATAATGCCTATTAGCATGAGGCCGGAGACCAGGTGTGATGATGAATAACTGCATCAGTTGAGCTGCATAAACAGAGCAAAGGACATCTAACAAGGATAAAACCGCCAACACAGTCATAGGAGTAATAAGGTCATGGGAGTACAGCAGCTCTAAATATTTGGCTAGTGTGGAATCTTTAATGTATCTAGTTAACGTATGCTATCTATAGGTTGTAGAAACCCAAACCAAACTTGTGGTTACACCATCAAAAACATTAAAAAACAGAAATACTAACTTCAGCAGAAAAATTGACTAGACTTCAGAAAATTATATATAAAAGTTCCAAACAAGATAGATTTAAATCTGAACAGTGTGTCTTGTTATTAGACTAGAGCCAGAGTAACGTGGAATAGAAGACACCTCAGGAGGTAACCTGTAAGTAGAATTTGACAGACAGCACCATTACATGTGGAGGGAGGGCAGTGAGCTATGTGAAATTATTTAGACTAGATTAGACTAAATCGAGGTTAGACTAAATCACTCTTTTTACTTGAGACCAGTCTAGGAGTATCTGTATGTTGATGGGACTCACAGTAAAATTTGTGTTCCAGGTATTTCAGGCAGGAGGCAGATAGCCTAAAAATTCTTAACAAGCCTGCTGGACACAGGAAATAGTAAATACGTGATATTCTTGTTTATTTTTAAATTTCCACAGTCTGGCTGCAGTGGATGTTTAGCCAAAGCATAGGAGCGTCTATGATGTATTTTTATTCCTTGCAGACAATATTTGAACAAAGATCATTTTTAACAAAGCTTTTTTTATGCCAGGTTTAAGTGTTTCTAGTTCCACTGCGCTTTTTGAAGCTGTAACTGTTGGAGGAGAATCTGAAACATTTTCTGAAAATATGTTTGTAATAACTAGGAATGAACTGTTGGCTGCTGTTGTGAGCAGAGATAGTCAGATTCTTGCCAACTGACGTGTAGAAGTGTTTTAGGAACCACAGTCGTTGTTACATGATTGAGGTAAGCAAGGCTTGTAACTAATTCCTGAACTTTAAAAATAGCTGCAAGGAGGAAGCAATTTTGTAAAGTCACTAAAGCAGTATTCTCTTAAGTCTAATAATTGAAATGAAAGCAAACCACATTTACATAAAGAATGTGTTTCTAGCTAGGATCACACAATTTGCTTTTACAGAGATTAGTTTTGGTTTTGGTTTTGTTTTGACAGCTGGAACTGAAAACCTGTAGAGGTACTGGAAGTGTATCCCGGGCAGAACATGCTCTTCTGCAAGTTTTTAAAAAAATAAAATAAAATAATTAGCAGAGCAAAGAGATCTTTTGACATTACCAAACCTCCAACCTCCTGTATAACGCTCTTCAAATGTTGAAACAAATGCTATAAAGCTATGTTAGAAAGGAAGCAAGAAATGTTGCAATGGCTGTGGGAAGACCGGGTTGGGTGAAGATGCTGTGTGGATCCTGACTGAACAGGAAGAGGGGCCAGCAAATTCCTTCCTTTTACTGCCCTTCTGTCTATAGCAAATCAGAAGATAAAAGGTTTGACTTGGGAAATTGACTTTGCTTTATTTTGTTGTTTATATATTTTTTGTTTTATTGAAGAATTCATGTACTTCTGAAGGGAGGAATTTTTTTTTTTTGAAAGCTAGATACTGTGTTGTTGTTGTGCTTCTTGCTGGCAGTCCTGCAGATAACTAGGTAAGCTTCAAGCATCGTTATATGTTGTTAAATGCAAGAGTGTGAATTCTGTTGTCAGTGGAATAAACTGATTTTTCTTAAAGATAGAATTTCTGTTCAGGCAGCAGCTTAAATCCGAAACAGAAGTGGAGAGCGATGGTTAGCCTGCCATTGCTTAGGACACAGATTTTACAAGTAGATCATCAGTGTGTGATTGTCATCCTTTTGTCTATAGATACATTTTTACGTATGATCTTTAAGGAAGGAGTGTGCTTGATATGTAGAAATTGACTGAATTGTGGACTGTAGATACAGACTTGGGGTTTTTTGAGTACCTGTCTATCACTTGACCACTTTCTCAAAATATCCTTTAGGTCCATTCTGTTGAATATTGCTGCCATTTATGTTGGATACTTGATACAACATGGCTGTCACTTGGAGATCTTGTCAAAGGATTTATTTTTAATTGGTTATTGTTAGCACTGCAACTTGGTGCTATTTAACGATATCAGAAAAAATTTAACCATACCAAAACCAAGTTGCAGTGAGCCCAGGCAGCTCTGTTTACCTGCAGGGATGACCTGGCCCAGGCTTACAGGGGTTGTGCAGTGAAGCCAGCCCCTTGTCCCCAGCAGGGCAGCCCCACTTTGGGAAGGATCCTGCTGTCACAAGAGGGTTGTTGTGCTGCTTGAGTGGCTCTCACATCACCTTTGGGTAAAGGTGCCTTTTGCCATTTGTTCAGGACTGTGCTCATCCCTGTGAGCTTACAGCATCGTCAGTGTCACTGAGAAAGGCATTTACCGAAACCTTATGTTCTTTGTGGAAGCAGAGAACTTTACTTTGTATGTTACGAAGCTTTAGCTTTTCCAGCAATTATAGTTTGATTGCGTCGTGTTACACATATGCAAAACCTGTTTGAACAGAAGTCATGATCCTTACGTGCTGTTTTTAACTTTGACGTGCTTTTTATGCAAAATACTGTTTCTAGTTCAGAAGTGCATTCTTGTTTGAAAATTGCAACAAAAATTAACAATGCTTCTGCTGAAAATACCTGAATTAGCCCATGTGGACTTAGCAGTGTAGAATTCTTTCAGTTTAAATTTTTCTAGGACCTTTGTTCCAACAGTATTAAAGTATGTAAGTGAAAGGCTCTTTTTGAACCTCGAGAGTTCATGAAGAAGAGCAAGCTGTGCATGATGAAAACACATGTTTATTCATTAGGATTTTCTTCTGGCACTGAAGGCTAACAGACTTCAAAGTTTGGGGTTTTTTTTTTAAATAAAAAAAAAAAGAAAAAGCATCTCACTGACAATTTTGCTTCATCTTCCCAAATTCTGTTTTTCACGAAAAAGAGAATTCTTCATACCTTTCTCCAGCAGACTAGGTTGTATATTTGCATGACAGTTGTTACCGAAGAATAACATTGTGTGCAAATGGATATTTAAAAATCTGAGTCTAAGGTGTGGCTTTTTGGTAGTTCATGTAAATAGTTTTAATAACCAGAAGTCTTCAGCAGGGAGGCAATGGATTTTGCCGCAGTACCTCACACATCAACTCGCAGGCAGTAGTTCTCCAGTCCAGGATATTCTCTCTCAATCTTTCTTTCCCTTCAATCTATATATGTGATAGTTTTACTCTTCTCCACCCCCAAGCTGTGGCTGAAAATAATCTCATGGATACTTTTTTTCTTAGGCTTTCTAGCGTGTTTCAGAGACTGGGAGCGTTTTCTCGAGTTAACACGTCTCCTGCTCTTGTGAAATATACCAGTAAGTTCAGTGGCTGTGTTAAAAATTGGGAGCAACTTAATGAGTAAGTTTGTAATCTTGTATCCTGAAGTTTTACTGAAAAATATTTCATCTCTCTTTTTTATTTTATTACTGTAAGCTATTTCATCATTCGTCATGCTGTACGTTTGTTTTCATATAAAGCTGTAATCTCTATGCTCTGTAGGTTTCCAAGTCCTGTTTTTATCAAGTTTTTTTTGACTTATCTTGTTCTTATGGTCAAAAAATGCTCCTTATTGTGACTTAACTGTAAAAATATGTATTTTTAACTCATGCCCAAACTAAGCTGTTGCATACTTTACTAGTTCTGTTTCCAGCGCACAGCCCACTTTCTTCACAGCTTTTTAAATATTACTTTTACAGCATCAATTTCAACAAGAAACAGACTTTCAATATTTAGTTCTGAACATGCCGTTTGTGGAAGTGAATCTTTTCTTGGGGCTGATCCTCTGGAGTTTTCAGAAAGAGCTCTTAAATCACACACCAGCACCTGGTGGGGTTGCAGCCTCTGGCTGCTGAAGGCCCCGCATGCGTTCGGTTCCATGTGCGAGCAGCCCTGTTGCCTTTGCCAGCCAGCAGACGGTCAGGGGTGGTCAGGAAAGTACAGCACCGTGGATTGATACCAAATATTCACGTTATTTTTTTTGCCCAGAATGTTCTCGTCAACCTCTTTGATGCAGTTTTCAGTATCTTCTTTGTTTGATAAAGCTCGCTGAACCGATGAAATCTGGATTATTTATACCTAAGTGAAGAAATAAAAAATCGTGTTTTCAGAACTGAGGCAGATTCCATCTCTGTATGGAATACAATATGTAGGAATATTTCAATATGTAGGAATATTCAATATTTCAATATGTAGGAAAAACAGTTACCATTTTAAAGTAAAGAAATAGCTGTCCTTAAGTAGATCTTGTCATGCATATGAATTTTAGTCTTCTCTGCCCCTTGTTAAAGATATTTTTGAAAATACACTTATTTCTCAAGCATTCTGTTTTATTGGGTAAACCTTTGTTCATTTCTAAATTGAGGAGCGAGTTGTAAATTCTTTTGTTGAGGTAGTTCATGGCAGTCCCGAAGAAGCCCTGTTTCTGGTGGTGCAGGAGAGCAGGGGAAGTCGAAATACGATGATAATGTGCTATGAAATCTGCTGGATATTTTTCATATATGTTTCACTAGTTATTAATAAGATCTGTTGTTAATTTAAAAATAATAGTGTATAAAACCAAAGTATGTGAAGTTGTGGTGAGTGCTGAAATAAAAGGAGATGTTTTTAAGCTTAACATAAATTGCTATATGTTTTTTCACTTCCTTTCCTATAGGAAGGCATAGAATTGATATATATAATTTCCCTGATCAAAAAAATATTTCAAAAGCTAGTCAGAATGAATGGACTGTTACTTCTGTTGTAGATAGTGTCCTGGTCCCCTTTTATTTTTCTTTGACTCCTAGTAAGCTATTTCTGGAAGAATATTTTCCTTTTAGCACTTTTGCATGCTTCAGTGGCAGTTTGGTCTCTCAAATGTGGGTGACTTTTTTTTGTTTGTGTTTGTTTTGAGATTGATATGTTTTGCTACCTCCAGAAATGCATAGAGGTTGGGTAAATTCAGGGAGTGATTTCTGCCAGGATTGTGATGAAGCATTGAGATAACACTCAATTCTGTTCTTAAATGTTTAATGGCAATCATTGTGACATAGCAAAGTGATTTTTTTAATTATTATTATTTCTTTTTTTAGTTTGGGGTTGTTTTACAATGGACATCCATTGTAATCAAGCTTTTTCATATCCTACAAATGGAGGATACTCTGCTGTTTGCCTAAGTTGGTTATTCCAGTTCTGTTTTCTTGCTGCTCAGACATCGAACTATACGGAACAAGTCCTATATTTTTGTTGTTCAAGTAGGTGATCACATTGATTACATGGAGAGAAAGATGCAACATGAACTCAGACCTTCGGGTCTTCATGAAGCACTCATAGAAGTTAGGCTCCAAGATTTGATAGTGTGTTGATCCCATTTGCATCTAGTGTTCAGTTTCTAAATCATTCTTCCGATATGTTGGGAGGTGATTTTTATCTGTTTGGGGGAGAAAAAATTCTAGAAATGTTTCAAGTGCAAAACAAATATAGCTACGTATTGATTTATTTTGCGAAGAGGATTGTCAGTATCGGACTTGGTGTAAAGACCTTTTCAGCTTATAGCTGTGGCAATTGTTGCAAGGGATGAATGGTAACCGTATGGAAATCTGGCTTGTAGGTGTGCTGTTGTCTTGGTGCGAGTGATTAGATGTGGCAGGGAGCTCCTGTTTCACTGCCTGGCAGCGACTTGTGCCCTATAACCATGAACAAATTGATTTGATGTGATGTGTTCAACAAAATAACCAGAAATAGATGTATAGTCCTGGAAATCTTTACTGTTTATTTAGTTATGTTTATAGTGCAGTGTTTTGTTCAGAACTTAATTAAGTTTGCATTGTGTGGTTTGGATTCTGCTCTATTCAGAGGAAGATTATTATGTACCAAAAGCTTGGTTGTCTTGTAGTAATTGTTCAGAATAGGCTGGATATTGATCACCAACTTTTCTGGTGTTGGCACTGTAGAATTTCAGCAATAAATTGATCTTCTGGTTTTACCAGGTAAAGAGGGCACGGGGATGATGTAACAGGAACTTTGTTTTGATCCAAACAGATCCTCTGTTTTGCCTCTGAAGAATTGTTACAATGGTGAATCATTTTATTGCATCTACTTTTGTTCCTTTGGGTTTAGCTACTTCTGTGGGAATATCGGATTCTGGAGAAATCATCAGGTCATGCAGGATGTTATTCAGGTTTGCATTTTTCTGTGATAACCATTTAGCCATTCATGAATCTTAATGAGAAATGTAGCAGTTGTCAAGATGATGGTGTGAGCGTGCAGTGCAGAGATCACAAGCTGTGTTCGCTTAAGGCATATGTTATTTTAAATTGTGTAATTACATTGGTTCTAGGTACATGTCAGGTCACTGTTTAGGCTTTGTTATTGCTAGGGGTGTAACTTGCGTTATCAGAAGCAGCAATAGTTTGTGAGAGCATGTGTTTTTACATGTTTTTACACCCTCTTGGGTAAGCAATTGTTTAAATATCAGATCTTTAGTAAGTCAAATAATGCTGCTTGATTTCCTCAACTCTGGCATGGAGCCTGGTCTCAGAAGCCCTTTACACCTGATGGCGGTGGGAGCCTGGTGGCAGGGACCAGCAGAGCTGCAGCCGCTTTGGCCTGTTCTGGGCTGGCCGAGCTCCCTGCCCAGCAGCACTCAGCTCTTCCTTGGAGCAGTTTCAGCAGTGATTCTGCTCCTGACTTGGATCTGTGGGTTTGGGTGAAGATTCCCTGGTGAGAAGTGTTTATGAAGCTCCTGCTCTCTTCAGAAGGTGCACTGTACTCCAGATGTGACTTTCTGAAGTTGCTGTAAAGAAAACACTTCTGCTCCAGAATAAAAGAAACCTATAAATAATGCACTTATTCCTTCTTGATGTTTTTCCTTCAGAAATGCAATTTTTAAGCCCTTTAAAATGTAACTTTGAGCCCTTTAGTGAGAGCTAAGGGTTATGATTTGTTTGCATTAGAAAGTAGTACTGTAGATTTTATTTCCATGGAAACTAGCATCTGTGATGCATGTTGCTGTAATGACAGTGAATAGTAACTTTTTCCTGTTTTCAGTTTTGATGGCAATATCCATGTCAGTAATCAGATTGATGCTGCTGGGTGCGATAGTCAAGCAGCTGCTTTGTGTGGAGAAGAAAACTCTCCACAGTGCCTATTAATTCCATTATGAAGAACTTTTACTTGATATTCTAATAATTTTAATTTATTACACGAAGATTAATAAAATTGTTTTATAATAACTAGTTAGTTCTAACACAGACATAAGTAATTACTAGATGCTCTAGAGGTTTGATTTTAATATATACACTTGAATGTGTTTTTCATTTTTTTCTACCTCTGAAGTGATGAACAAAACCCCAGATTGACCTTTCTTTTCCATGCACATATTCAAGTGCACAAACACTCTTATGTTCTCATTAATCTCGTGTATCTGTAATTTGCAGTGCAACAATTTAAACTAATTTACACAAAGGAGAAGCCATTAGCAGGGTAAACTTCCTATTGGTTCTGTCTTGCACATAGGTATTAGTAATCATGCTGTTCTTTAATAACCACTTTCAGTAAGCTTATTTCAGTATTTGCTATTAGACTGCCCAAGACTTTTACAAAATATTTATATAACTGAGTCATGCTTAAACGATATTGGAGGAAGCCTTTTTTCTATCAAAGACATGAATGGTGGTGCAAGGTTTGGAAAAATCAATCTTTTCCATTTTTTCTGGGCTAAAGGAAATCATCGCAGTTGGGTTTAATAAAGACTAAAAGGATGTCAGTGAGTAAGAGCACTTAAAGAAGAGCTACGTTGGTGTTTGTACAAAATTGCTCTCCAAAGAAGTGCAACGCATAAAATTGAAGGTCTGCATTTTACCTGCCCCTGACACTTTGAAGTTAAATGCAGGTTTTCAACTGCCTTGTTTGTCTTTAACTCCTCCATTCAGCTCATGTAATTACCGTTTAGTGAGAACGCCTCAGCAATACATAATTGCTAAAGAGTTTACTTTTTGCATGTGGCATAGCCTGTTTTCCTGTGCATTTGGAAAGTACAAGTTTTTGGTATTAGTTTAGCAAAAGAGTACCTGCAATGCACCAGAAGTACTGAGGAAAAATAACATGTAGCTCCTCATTTGTTCGGTATCTAGCTTGCTCTGTTTCTTGCTGTCAGATATCTTCAGTGCTCATTGGTACACGTGCAGTTGTTTAACTTGGCTGCCGTGAGTTGTCACAATGATTTCAGACAAATAGCACATGATGGTAAAGTTAGACATGGGTGCAACATTTGCAATATTGGGGTCTTAATGAGCAGTCTTAATTATTGCTTGAAATATAATTGTGGTCCAATATGTAACTCATTCCAGAATATAATTACTATCATGTTATAATTTAGATGTTTGGTTTTTAAAATATGATGTAAAACAAAAAATATTGAAGTCCGCTGACTTGCTGCATAACAGGACTAAGAAAAAAGAACTAGAAAGAAAAGAGAGACTAAGAAAAAATGTGTCCATAAAGAATCTTTTTCCTTAAAAGAAAAACGTGGACTGCACTGCAGCCTTAGCTTGCTATAATTGTGTATCCATGTGCACAGGCTGTGATTCACGTAGCTGGAAGAATGATCAGCGTAGGATCTAGCATTCAACTCTTTTCACTGCTTTTATCATGAGAACTTTCTTGACTGTTTCTAATACTCCACAGAAAGCAAAGCTGGCTGTTGTTGCAGACAGCGATTCCACTGCTAATAACCTTGATATCTCTTTGTGACACATTTTCTGTACAGACTCATTAACGATGTTCTTTGTTGCTTTTTAGTGTGGCACATACTTTATTTAAAAAGCGTGTTTAATTGATGAGATTAAGATTGAGATGTGACACATCCATTCATAGGAAATTGGCCCTTGAAAATTGCTTCCAATATAAATGACTTTTGCTCTGAAATTTTTATGTATCAGTGTTTAAAGTTTGTCTAAAAGTTTTCTCTTCACAATTGTCGTTCAACACTTCTGACCTCTTTGTATTTCCTGAGATGTGTATAGTCAGTCAGTTGAACCATTAATTAGTCAGCCATTAATTCTGGCAGGCAGTTGGTATCTGTTTTTTATGACCGATATTCTTCTTGGCAGTTTGGAGAAAATTCTGTGTTATATTTAAGAATATTTGAAATGGTCAAGAGGAGAAAGAAGAAAACAGTAAAAATCTTAGATACACACTGTCAAAACGACTGTAGGTGCACACTGCTTTACAGGGCTGTGATACTGATATACCTGAGTAATTCAGACCAGTAACAACTTACCCTGTATTAAATCTAAATACAGTCTCGGAGTCTGAGTGGGCTAATTTATCCTGTGCCAAGTACTTACAGGAGTTGAATCAGTATATGTTATGTTATCTATTTTATCTTGTACCTTGTTGAAGCAACTATAGTGGAAGGTTTGTAGGAACTAGTAAAACAGAGCTATTAAATCAAACTAAATTTGATTCAGTATAGTGTAGCTAATTGTTTAAAGCTCTTTTTTCTCTGAAACACTACAGTTAATTTTCCCCCCTTGCAGCAAATTTCCTTGATTAAAAATTGTCCTTTTGTTATCAGCAATTCTCTAATAACCGCTCCATCATTTACCTGATTTTCCCCTTCTGATGTTTCAGGTTCCAGTAGGTCTTGGGTTCTTCATGGATCTTATGCTTTATTTGAGGCATAATGTAGGTGTGCTGGATGTGCAAAGACACTGCTGCGTCTTTCTGCAAGTTTAATTGCTGAGGCAGGGGATGTTACAGAAAGCTTGAAGCAGCATTGAACTGTGCTTGCGGCAACATTGAACTGTGCTTGCAGCTAGCTGGAGGCATTAGTGATGTTGTCAGTTGGAGAAACTCGGAATTGCCAGAAAGGAGAGAAAAAAAAAAAAACTACTCATCTGGTTTGGGTTGATAAATAAAACCGATTTACTCTGTGAGAAAACTTGTGAATGTGCCAAAGTTAATAAAACGTTGAGATGAACTTTGCTTGCTATGTTCAAAGGCCTTCTCTTTCCAAAAACAGCTTTCCCTCAGATACCACTAGAATATTGCGTGTCTCCTCGCCGTCGGTGATTCGTGCACATTCTAATAAGCAGCCAGTGTCCCTGCATGGAAGCCAAATGTGCCGAGATACCCAAGTGTCTTCGGGTCCCAGCTGTCCCTAGCTTCCTTTATGTGGTCTGGCCCTGGGGGTGGAGGGAAGGGTGAAATGCTGGAAGGTTTCTCTTCGCTTAAAGCAGAGAATATTTGCATTGCTAAGTCATACTGCTGTTGAGAGCAGCTTGAAGAAAGTCCTTGGATTCAAAGGAATCTTAAGAGGATAAGGATCTATGCTGACAAACTCTGTAAGAAAGAGCTTTTGGTAACTTTTTTCGTGCCTTTTACCTTCAAAATATGTCCTTTTCTCCCATATTTTCCTCATCATGCAGTCTGCCCTGATCTGTAAGTACCAGCAGTGGTTAGAGGTCATCACTGCCTATTTTCAGGTGCTGGGTGTTGCAGGACCAGGTCTTTTGTTTTTTTCCTTGTGAGGTTATTTTTTGAGAAGGGCTTGTTACTTTCTGAAGACCCGGCCTTTAGAAGGGCCATCACTTCACTGTGCTGCTTTTTGGAAGGATGAGAAAATAGTCGACTGTAAAGGAAAATAGAATGCTGCAGTGGCCATCAGGCAAACTTAAAGCAGTCTTTCTTTGTAGTGAAACAATGTTAACAGGGTATCCTTCTTATGGCTAAGTTCTCATGTTTCATTTACTAACTCCAGTTCTGAGGGTGAAGATTCAGGATGGTAAGACATAAGAAACTATATCTCATCAAAATAGATGTATCCATAAAGAAGTCTAAAAGCATTACCGGAGTATCTCTTTGTTAAGAGAACTATCCTATTTTTGTCTCTACTATTCTGTCTAGAGAACCGTTTATTTCCTAAAATTCTCCCACTAAATAGGTGGACTAATAACAAATAGAGCAAAAAACACTCAGACCTTCAGCTTTTCCTTTTCGGTCTGTGCAATATTGTTTGTCAGTGTTCATGCAGTGGAAGTTTCCTTTTGCATCTTCATGATCATAGTTTCATTATCTGTTCAAACACAAAGATTTGGAAGATGTTTCCAATCTAAACTTAGAGCAAGACTTTCAAAGGACTTCGTAGGACAGAAGTGAGATCAGAGTTCTTTTGACTCTGGCAAATCCCAGAAATGATAGTCTCCTCCTGGTGGTGATGTGTGGAGTTGCATCACATAGAGGAATTGTTGAAGGAATTTTTGGTACAAGTTTGTTTGCTACTGGAGCAAACTCATGCAACTTGTGTTCTTGACAGTAGAAATATTAAACTAGTGCTTGCATTAATTGTAACTGAAGACTAATATTTTTTAATTTAAAAAGTTTCTCTTCCACAAATGTTTGTAATACATTTTTTTAACTCTTCTATGCTTCATAGCAGTGTCCTAGTTAGTATATTGTGTAACAGTTTCTTTTAAATGGGAATGACCTGAAAAAGAAACAGTTGCTTCTGTTGTAAGGGATTGTTTGTATTATAGAAGAACCTTAAATCTTGGAACTGCAGTTAAAGCTTATCTTGTATCTTGTTATTCATGCATACGTTACTGAGCACTCACAACAGGTTAACAAAGTTTGAGAGATCATCTCTAAGGGATAGTGGAAAATGCAGAAATTAAGTGGCAAAGCTGAGAAAGTTAATGCAGGTCTGCTTTAAACTCAATTCTGATCTTAAACATACTGTAAATCAGTGTAGTGTTTTTTACTTCTGTAAAGAAGTAAACAACACTCAGCGAAACAAGAAGTGCTTCTTTTAGATTTATAGCATTTATAGCAAAGGAATGAGAGCTATACAGCCCAGGAGAGTTATGTACTGAAGGTAGGTAATTCACTTCATCTGTGAAATGCCATTGCACAAAACTAAGCAAACGGACACATCCTCAAAAGAAAGGGGTCAACTTCCAGACAGTTCAAACATAGACAATTGAATAGCAATAAAGTAAATGCAGAAGGATGGAGAAGACTGTCTACTTTAACTCAGTAAATTGAAACCAAATAGAAAATTTCTTGTGGAGACTTTATACAAACAGTATTTGTCAGTATTCTCTCCATGGGGCTGAGACATAACCTGTGAGTTCCTCTTTCAAACAGTCAGAATATACTTCAGCAGAATGGTAGACAGTTACTTGAAACAGTCCAGAACAAATGCCCTTTGGGAGGGGTAAAAAAATGTATTCTTTTTATTCACTAATGACGATCTTTATTAATAAGATTGCCAAAAATCTCGGATATTGAGGTATATAAACAATTGGTCACCACCTTGATATGTTCTTGAGTAAGGCTCTCCTATAAACTTGGAAGTCTGTGTGTGAGTGGACAGGGTGAAAATCTGCTATAGAGATTGTGCCTCAGACATTACTTTAAGAACAAAATATTTGAGATTACAACTGAAATTAATCTTGCGTATATCTTGAAAAGGAAGATAAAGATGAGGAAATGGTTCTTGGTCTTTCAAGAAACTTCTTAGACTATTAAGTCTGGATGAGGTTGTTTTTATTGTGGCTTTATGTCTGGGACTTCTTGTGAAGATAAGCCATATGCTGCCATTCCTGCTAATTTGTTTGCACAGGTGAACTCACATAAACTGTGGGACAGATGTACATGCAGTGTGCATATTTTGCTGACCATCTCTTGCATTGTGTTCTAGTATGGGTGTATTTGGCTCTTCAGAACTGGTGACTATAGGTTCCAACTTTTTCCAAAGGTATAAACTAGATTGACAGATAGTGAATCCATTATGTGATAATGTGCTCAGTGAATTCAGCAGCTGTCCTCATGTAATTCTTTCATAATAGCAGTCGTATAATTTTAGTTAAGCAAGATCACTAGTAACCATGAGTCCTTACAGTCTCCTCAATCACCCTTGTCTAACTTTAACTTCCTTCTCTCTAGGCAGAGCTAGTGAAAGGGAATCTACAAAGTGTTGGACTCACGCTTCGCCTTGTGCAGTCCAAGGAGGACGATGCAGGGCATGTTGTAATTGAAACGGTTACGCCCAACTCACCTGCAGCAGCTGCTGATCTACAGAGGGGAGACAGACTTCTAGCAATTGGCAGTGAGTAATGTTGGCTTTCAAAATAAGTGTTGTCTTGCAAACAGGAAGGACATCTCTGCATAGAGTCAAATTAAATTGCTGTTCTCAAAATTACTCATGGCTGGGCCCATAATAAATACAAACATTTGCATATTTATTGCCTCTTATGGTTGTCATTCACTTAGTCTTTCTCCTTGCATATTTATTTACTGTAACCCTTTAATTAAGGTAACACTGAATACTTCTAGTACTTCTGTTTTGTATGAAGCATGTTACCAGTACAGAATTACATCATAATCAGAAATTGTAATTAAAAACTGGTACTGGAAATCTTACTTTCTGAGGACTGGAGATAGTCTACAGAGTATGGCAGTGAACAGAAGGGACAGATAAACCTTTACCTTGATCAGTGGCTAATCAACTTAGTGAAAGGAACAGACAGAAACCTGTTTAGCATCATTAGAAATAATGCAATATTTTATATTCCACCGAGTATTATGAGATTAAATAAGGAATCAAAGCTAGCACAGTTTAAAGTTTCTGGGGCTTGTACATTATCCTGGGATTTATAAAGACCAAAAAAATCCCCAACAAAAACCCACAAAAAAAGCAAACAAAAACCAATGAGTATACTTTTGCATGTTAACAATGTTTTAGAAGTAAACTAGGAAGTAGAATGGATAAAACTGGATGTAAACTATAATCATACTACAGAAAAATGGTAATAGAAATTTTGTTAGTTTGTTGTGAATTTAGTTCTAGAGTGATCATCTTCATGACATCATTGCTAGAGAACAGAATGCAGCAAGAGTTGCATAATGGAACTTTATATACTACTGCAGATATCCCTGCATGTGATACTCATGTATGTGATGCATGTGCATTTGTAAACACATTGCTTCTCCAAATATTAACTGTATAAGTAAGAGGTAAAGTTATGTTAATGACTTAGCAAAACCAAATTTAAAATACTATAGAAGAGTTAGTGTGGTAAAAATACTGTGAAGATAAAACTTCATACATTTGAGTATACAAGGACTACTTAATGTGATGTTTCCAGCAGTGGGTTAAGATCCAATGGTTTGAAAGGATTTTGAGTTACTTTGGAGAGACAGTTGAGTATTACTGAAGAACAAGGCAAGAGTCATTTTTGTGTGGCCCTCTGCATGACTTTATTTGGAATATGTGCTCACTGAGATACTTTAGCTTGTGCGTAACTTGTTACTATGACTATCTTATTTTCAAATTTAATATTTTAATCTTTTTTTTATAGGTGTTAAAATCACATCAACTGTTCAAGTGTTGAAGCTTATTAGGCAGGCTGGGGATAAAGTCTTAGTCTTTTATGAAAGGCCTGTTGGGTATAATCAGCATGGTTCAGCACTACAGGATGGATTTGGACAATTGGAAGACTCTACTTTCTTGACACAGCAAGAAGATGAGCAAGTCAGTGTATCAGCTGATGTTGATAGCAAAGATTTTGATTCAGAATTTGAGGACTTAGCATGTGAATCACCTGATCAAAAAGAAGATATGCCAACAGCTCCAAGTCCCAAACGTTCAGTAGTAATACTTGCTGCTAAACCACTTGGAACTATATCACCGATTCTGAATCGAAAACTGCTTTTAGGAAGTTACCAGACAACATCAAAAACACAACCAAAAGATGGAGCCAAAGTGGCAACATCCAAAACCTCTGAGAGTTCTGATGCATCACAGCAATCGGGTAAGCAATCACAAGGATCCAGTGCTAAGCCTCCTGTACCACCTAGACCACAAAGTAAGCCTACCCTGCCTACTAGTGAAACTCAAAATCTGTTCGAAACTGGAGCTCTATCTTCTGAAAAAACAGAGAAGCCACCTCCATCTACAAATAATGGAGATAAATGTCCAGAGAAAGCAGTAAAGAATGGTGATCAGCTGGAAGACCCAATGTTACCAAAAGTAGCAACGACACCAAAACAAGATGCATTAAAAGATGGAATTTCAGAAAATGCACGTAGTCACAAAGATAGTGGAGATGATCATCGAACTTGGGAATCACCAGAAATTCCTTATCGAGTCCGACAAGGTCGATGGCCAAAGACAAAAACATCCTCCTGTCTCTTTGATGTAGAAGGATCTCATAAGTACCTTAATGTTGCACTGTGGTGCAGAGACCCTTTCAAAGCAGGTGGTTTTATATGTCTAGGATATGCAAGCATAAAACTTGAAGAAATTGCTTTAGACTGTATAGCTACATCCTCCATGGAATATGTTAGAACATTTCAGTTGTGTGCTCCTACACCTAAAGCAGCAGTCACTAGAACAGCATTGCGGAATTTGACAACCCATAAGGGATTCAATGAAAAATTTTGTTATGGTGATATAACTTTACACTTCAAATATTTCAAGGAAGGTGAAACAGAGGATTTGAACTCTTTGCCAGAGAAAGAAAAAGAATGCCATGTGGAAGAAGCAGCTCATTTACTTCAGAAAGAGGATCCTTATTTGGGACAAATTGTTACTGAGAACAAGCATAACTTTCAAGATACTCAGTTTCAGAATCCAACCTGGTGTGATTACTGTAAAAAGAAAGTATGGACTAAAGCAGCTTCACAGTGCATGCTCTGTGCTTACGTTTGTCATAAAAAATGTCAAGAAAAATGTCTAGCTGAAACACCCCTCTGTGTAGGAGCTGAAAAGCGACTTGATCAAACTGCAGGAGGCTGTAGAGCAGAAGGACAGGAAACTTCTCAAGCTGCATCCCCTCGTGTTGATTCAGAGTCTAAATCTGTTAACAGAACTGCAGGTTTGACCAGACATATTATCAATACAAGCACTCGTTTGTTAAACCTTCGTCAAGTCCCCAAAGCTCGCCTTTCTGAGCAGGGAACTGAGATCGTAGAGCCTTCACCAAAGCACACACCAAACACTTCTGATAATGAAAGTAGCGATACTGAAATTAGTGGTCCAAGTAGTCCTTCAAAACGTGCTTCAAGTACTGGGATAAAGCTGGTCAGAAAGGAGGGTGGTCTAGATGACAGTGTCTTCATTGCAGTTAAAGAAATCGGACGTGATCTCTATAGGAGTTTACCCACAGAAGAACGCTTTCAGAAATTAGAATTTATGTTGGATAAGTTGCAGAATGAAATAGACCAGGAGCTGGAAAATAATAATTCACTTCTTAAAGAAGAAAAAGAGGCAACTGATGCAAGGAAAAAAGCATTGATTTCTGCTGCACTGGCTAAATCAGGGGAAAGACTGCAAGCCCTCACACTGCTGATGATCCACTACCGAGCAGGCATTGAGGATATAGAGTCTTTGGAGAGCATGTCCTCAGACCGGCAGTCCAAAAGAGTGACGAAAGATTCAGAGGAAGCCAATACAGCAGAAGAAGTGGATAATGAGGATGTCAGTCTGACAGAGGCTCCAACATTCAACATCATATCAGATGAACCAGCTGATCCACCTCAGTCAGTTAACTGATATTCACGTTTAGCTCTTGAAGGACTGGACTTAAAAGAATGCTTTGCACTTAATTACAAACACAGATTGAATTAAAACACTGGCATAACACGCCTCCTGCTTCTCCACAGTTATTTGCCTGAAGAAGAGAACAGCTGATAACGGTTCTTCTCCAGCTACAGCACCATCGTTTTGTTAAACTGGCTGGTTAAGACTACATTTTGGGGTTTATATTGGAAATTTATTTTTAATAACTTATTTTTATTTTTTCTAATTATGTAACCTTACCATTTCATATTAATATGTGGTGTCCCTAACGTATTACTTGTTCTCCCCCTCCTCTTTTTTTAAGCTAATGGTTTCAACAGAAAACTGTCAGGATTTTGAAATGTTTAATTTCCATTGTATGGTGAAAAGAATTATAAGCTTGTTGCATGCCTAAGCTCGTGACTGACACAGAAATCACTGAGGGACCAGGCTTTAAAATTTTGATCAATTATTTTATGTCTCCTAGGTAGTTGTGTATTTCTTGCCAAACATATCATGAAAACAAACAAAGCATCATTTTTGTCTGTTATTAATATTTGGTAAGGTTATTGAGTATCGGGTCATTTGTTTTCAATGCTTTTGTTAAATGCAAGGACTTTTCATAGTTCTTAATATCATTCATAGCAATGCTATGCAAAAAAAAAAAGCCTCCTTGCAACTTTGGGACATTATTTCCTGACTGAATAATAAAGTACACACCTGTACCTCATAATAATTGAACTGGGAATGCTTTTGAGATAAGAGGCTGGTTGCCTTCTGGATCAAAGTTGTCTTTAAGTATTGGTGTATTATCTGATAAGCTGATAAAGGAAAATTGTTCTTTACAAGAGTTGGAGGTTTCATTGCATTCGTGAAAAACTATGTAATGACTGTTTAATTTCAAAAGTTTTAATATTTTGCTGTAGATTTTATTTCAGAAAGCTTAAGGTACAAAATAAGTGATAGTGACAAAATACCTAAACATCATCTTTCAACATTTTTGAGTAACCATACAGAGGTAAGTTGCATTCCTCTTCTCAGACAGAAGAGGCAGTCTGAGCAGAAGGATCACCTTTTCCAGAAAAATGTCGTATAGTGTATATAACATGTTTTAGTTGAGTCAAAATAAGTGAGCCCAGTAGAGAAGAATTTTGGCCAGCAGCTTTTGAAAAGAACTCTCTGGTCTTGTGCTACGTGTAAATTGTGGATCTTAGCATCACCTGGCTAAGGCCATTGTTCTTATTTATTTCCTGTAAACATGACTTAAGTTTCATCTTCTGTGTATAGAAATGTCCAATGAAATATCATCTTTATTTTAGGTACTGCGTTAGGTACTGGTGTTGTTACCACTGGTATCGGTAGTAGAAAAATGCCTTTGTGGAAGTGGAGTTGATTCTAAGACGGTAAAAAGAAATCATTTAAATTTTCAGGCAGGGTGTAATGTGGCTCTCCATTTAATTTGCTTCTCAGTTTGTGATGAGCAAAATTGAGAAGCAGTGATTTTCAGCTGGAAAAGCATACTTGTACTCCTAAACAAAAACAAATACTTCCACTCATGCAACTACTTGCACTTTTTTGTGAGTTCTGGGCAGTTGATAATTATTTAGTTGATGTATGGAAAACACTATCCATGCTAAAATAGGCATGTGTCACACTTTTGAAATTAAGCTTCAGCAATTAATCGCACAAAATTAGCTTCCCTTGTTGACTAAAAGTTATTTAACCTATACTCGCTTGAGATGCGCATTAAGACTTTCCCACTCCATTTTCTCAGAGGCTTACCATTGGTGGTGATCTGCGTTAAATCTCCATCAGTGTTTGCTCTTATGGACTACTATACAAGTTTTCAAATATATCCAAGTACTTCATTTAAACCCTGGTACACATGAAGGAGCTGTGAAAACAATGCAAATACTGATTTCAAAGATGCATTCAAGGTTTCAAATTTACTCGTGTAATACGGTGGATAAGATAAGCTGGATATAGTTTTCCTTGTATAGTATTGCTGATGATGATTGTAAGAGATAAATTAAATGTAGTGCAATATTTTTAAATATACCGAATGGGAAAAGGGCAAAATAGTTGTATTTTAGTGATCAGAAGGAAAACATAAATTCCTATCTGGCATTAATTAAAATAAATGCCGAATCTTGAGGGGAAAAGTGTAATACTACATTCCTGATGTAATCCCTGCTTCGTGCTTGATTGTAAATAGCTGAAAATAAAGAGTACCACAGAAAACAAGAATATCTTGACTTAATGATATCCAAATAGGTGGCAGCTACACACATTTGCAGAAACTCTGCCTAATATGATTTTGTTGGCTATTATTTTATCATGAGAACAAGCTTTAATAAAATAGTTTTGCTAAATTATCATCTTCTTTGCATTGTCTTAGTATTTTTTTTTAAACTTTTGTAGTTGCAGTAGTTCATCATCTAAAGCCACTGCTTGAAAAGGAAAACATCTTTGGGAGAAACACATTTTGCATTAAATAAAATTACTGAGTGCTGGATTAATTGAGCTTTTATGCATTCTTTGTATGTGGATATGCATTTATTTTTCTTCTACACAATTTAGTAATAGACATAGAAATGAAATGATGATTCCAGTTGATTGATTGTGTGTAGCTAGAAAATATTATAAAATGCTAAGAATGTGGTGTTGATTTGTTTTTTTGTTTTTGAGACCTCCAAGCACTGTACAAGTAACATTGCCATTCAGTTATTGGTGGAGTTGGACTGGGAGGGGGTATGGTCCAATGAAGTTCTACCGGCTTGTCCTGTCCTTCAGAAAACGTTAATGTGTAACCAATACAAGTCCTTACTGTTTACTTGCTCGTTTTCATCTAATTATTTTTTCAATCTAATTCCCTGTTCTTTTTTCCTGAAATTTGATGTAAATCATGCACGGGAGTTTACAGCTGCAAGGGAGGACAGAGTAGTGTAGACAGAGTAATGCTGCAGAATCTCTGTGCTCTGTTGATGTCTGCCTTCGATATCTCGGCTTTGAAGGAAGATTTTTCATCTGTTACATAGTCACAAGAATGCAATAGAAAATACACCCCTATAAAACGTGTAAGTGGATTTTCAAAGAAATGGCAGAACATATTGCAGAGCCTTTCACGCTGCTCAAGCCTCTCAGGATGTTTTCTTGGGATATTCCCTCTTGTACATCTGCCAGAAGAGTGTTTAAGTGTGCGTCCTGCTGATGCACGTTTAGTCCTTACCCATTTCACAGAAGCTAAACATCAGATCAGCAGTCACCTAATGGGCCAGATTTGGAAGCTGTTGTGGTTGCTTAAACAAGTTGTGTGCTTAAACAAGTTGTGTGTTTAGTCCTCAATTATAAATCTTTGGGTTTTTTTCCTAGTATACAGGAGATCACAATGCGTAAGACAATTTTTTTTTGGGGGGGAGTATTTTTTTTTCCTTTATTACAATAGATCATGAACTTATTTTAGATACCTTTATTGTGATCTGACTGCATAATTATCAACAAAGCAATATTTGAAGTTCGATCCACTATTTTTCATATTTTCTGACCATTATATATATATACACTTTACAAAACTATATGTAAACATAGTATCTATGCTGCAGTACATAAAACATCTGCAATTACAGGAAAGAAGGCACATAAATATTTTAATTATACAAATAAAAGGACACACCACAGTTGATAAGGACATTGTGTGTTATTTTAAATGCTTTCATTCAAAGTTGATTTCTGTCATTGCAGACAGACCTTCTAATCCAGTGCTGTTCTCTATTAGACCGTGTCCCTAAATGTTAAGGGAAACTGGCAACAAATTGTCTTTAGCAAAGTTGGTAGTTTTAGTTCAGTTTTGAAAAATGTGCATGCAAAGGCATGTCAAATATTTTTTGCTTGAACTGTTCACATTGCCAGCTTACTTCAGTACATGCTGAGACTGTATACTGAAGTTCTGCAGCTTTTCTTAGCCAGTCACTTAAGATAAATCTAAAACAAGGCTGAGATTTTTTTTTTTTTAAATTTTTTTTTTTAAAGAAAAAAAAAAGACCCGTAAGATGGAAATATAAAGCAATATCTTCATGCAGTTCTTATTCCTTTTACGGGAAAAGAACTGTGTACATTCAAATGGACTTCTTTACCCCGTGCTGTGTGTGTGTTTGGGAGCTTTATTGTGCACAACTGCTTAGCTGATTGAAACTTCATTAAATTGTACTGATTAACAGTCATAATGCACTCGTCTGTTTGAAAGATCTTCTTAGTGTTCTGCAAGTGCTCAGGCAGGACTCACTTTAGAAATCAGCAAAGAAGTTGTGCTTTCTCTTTTAATAATGCACGACACAAAGTTGATCAAAAACTCCTATCTATGTCTGCCCTCTTAGTTCCAGAATTTGGTGCTTGTGGATGTACTTACAGAAGACTGGAAACTGCATAGGGTTCCTTTGAGCTTTGCAGTTCTTTGTTTTCAGTTTGCTAAGTTAGAGAAGCTATTGTCAAGAGCTCAGTTCATTCTTATGACTCCAAACAGAACATGAAAATATGAAACCAAGTTTAAATTCACGTTTGTACAGATTTATACTACACATTTAGTCAAAAATATTCTGTGTAATATTCAATAAAATTAAATACACAAAGGTAAACACTATACAAATTCTCTATAAAAGCTTTTTCCCTCCTTGTAAGGCAGTTAGCAGTCAGCTCTATAACCGTGGGAGATGGATAATATACCTTTTGGTTTTTACCATTTCACTATTAAATCTACAGTACCACTAAAACATACTTCTGGATGAGATGTTTCACATGAAACACTGCATTTTGTACACCAAAATATATTATATGGCTTTTACTGTTATTCATCACTTTCATATTCTTCTTCCTCGTCACCTACGGGGTAGGACTGGATGTTGTTCTGGGTATACATCTTTGTTTTAACAGGACAGTTGTGATCCATGAGTATTGCCTGAAAGAAGAGAGAGGTGGATGTTAGTGTTTCTATGTAGCACTCAGCTGTGTCTGTGATTAACCTCTCTTCCATGACAGCAGAAACCAAATTGATTTTTGTTACAGAAAATCCAGTTTGTATGTCAAGATCCCATCTCATATACCTGAAGACGTTACTGACACAGTTTTGCTGGCTTACTGGAGCCAGTATTTCAGCCCACATGTTAAATTGGAATACACCTAGCTGCTTTCCAGTTGCAGTAACCTATCTCTCTCCTACCATATTGCCATCTATTAAAAGCTGGATGAATGAGCCCAGCTGTCTCCCTTAGTTTTTTCCCACTGCTTTCTGCAGTGCTTCCAGAGAGCACAAATCAGCTGCGAGTGAGGCTCCAGTACTGCAGCATTACACGTGCTTGCTTTTCACCCAGGAGCAGATGCATGTGGTGAGGATGAAAGGGAGAGGAGCACGGGGCACAGGAAAGGATGTGAAGCATTTGTGCATCAGAACAGATTTCAGCCTTGGAGGTGGCTGAAGTGAGTCAAAGGCACAAACCAACTGCGAAGAGAACTTTCTGTCCCAATTTGTACAAGAACGTTCTTTTATCAGGTGGAAATACCAAGTAACAAATGCAATAACGTAAACATGTTTAGGTCTAGCATGATAAATTTATAACCACTGCCTCCTCCCTGCAAAGCAGCTGAGCCAGTGTCTGTGATGTCCTTGATCTATAATGTTAATTACCAGTTATTTTCCAAACTTCAAGCAATAGCACCGACTACTGAAGTCAAACCTCATGCCTGTAAATCACCTTTCCTCATGGCTCTGCTGAGAACACCCGTGTGCTCTTATGTTGTCTCACCCCAAGCCTTTTGCAAGGACTTTCTCGCAAGCTCCTGCATGTGGCTGTGCAACCTGCTCAGCCATGGGAAGTGTGCAATAAGCTACAATCTCTCTGGCAAACAGCAGCAGCTCTGTTATTGTTTGTTCGTTCAGCTCCTCAACTGCAATGTCTAAAAAAACCCTGAAAAGATCACTGCAGCCTGCAAAGGTCACACCTAGGGATTAGCTGGAATCTCTGAGATTCTGCCCTGCAAATATACACGAGGCTGGAGGTCTGTCCTCATGCATACCGTGTTTCAGCAGCACCCATGTTTCCAGCTATTCTGTGAGGGCCAGTACAAGGCATGCACAGCTCATGCACTAGGTTCTGTTCTTGCCTTTCAGAGCTTTGTCAATGCATAGTAAGATGCCAGCCGTATAAAATTGCATTTTCCTTTCCCTAAATGTCTTTCCCCTACATTTTGGGCACAAATCAACCTCGTTCAGCATGAGCAAGGACAGCGCGCCAGGGGCTGGACGTGCCATGGCGACAGATGCTGCAGCAAAGCCTTGTGACTTGCACTCAGGATTTTCCCAGCCCAGGGAAATTCTGCCTCCTGTTTGCACTGCTGTGTAATTCCTGCTGGAGCATTCCATCTTCTTGCCAAGCAGGGGAAACCCTGCGATAAACAGCAGTAGGTGGCCTCTGGCAGTAGCAGGACTGCAGAACCTGACCCAGTGCAATAGGAACAGCAAATCTGCTGCAGGGAACGTGTAACTCAGCTTTTCTTCATACATGTTGGTCCTACAGCAAAGTGGGGCTGTTCCAGAAATGATTAATGAGGGTGAAATAAACTGTACTGGTCCTGTTTTGGGAAGTTACAGGCAAAGATGAGGAAATAATTTATTATTTATTTCACTGAAAAAAAATGTAAAAAAGATGTTATGTTTACCATTTTCTCTTCTTTGGCAGGTGGGCTTCGAAGGAAAAAGCACAGAGGAGCAAAGAGGATATCCACAATCCCTATAATTGTCATGAGCCACGGAAATCCAATTGCCTTTGCGATGGCACCACCAGCAGAGGGACCTGTTAGAGATAAAACCCTTTTTCTGAATACCATAAAACTTGCAGTTATCCCTTGAAACAGTAATTGCACATGCAGAACTCCCACTTTTCAAATTGATTGAAGAAATGCAAGTATACTGTTGCAATTAAAACATAAACCTCCTCTGGCTTTGTACCCCACTTGACCTGAAGAAATGAGAGATGCTGCTGTACCAGGCACTCAGGGGGGGCACAGGGAGCTATTTCTCTCGCAGGGATGGGAACTGGTACCAAACACAGCTCCCTGCATCCTTTTCCTCTTCTTCTTGTTTCTTGCAGGAAAAAAAAAAGCAATTCCAGCTCACAGTGCCTGCAAATGCCTTTGTCATTCAAACCTAGCATCACAGCATATTTCTCTTCATGATCAAGAATATTATAAGCAGGAAAATACAAGGCTTACCTATCGCAAAGCCCATGCAAAAGGCGACATCAGCTATGGCGTACACGCTGCCATAGACTGACACGTGGCGCAGATCCACGAGGTAGCCCATGATGGGCATCATGGAGGAGTCCACCATTCCTGGTTGCAAAGGAGGGGGACAGATTTCAGGAAAACTATCTGTACAAATTCATTTTTACATAAACAACAGACTGAACAAGTCATAGTTTTTCTCACCAATGGCAAATCCAACTCCAAAATTGGGTGCTATGAGCCCATAAATGTTCTTAGCAAATGGTACCTGTAAATGAAATTTCAGGCAGTTAATTAGGCTCACTGCATGTGCTGATGAGTTTTGTTTTCCCAACTAGCACATGAGTTCGCATATGCTAGTTTTGATTTCCTAGGAGAAATTCTCAGAGTAGCTAGCACCTGCTTTGCACAGATGTGCTTGTTCAGGACTGCTGTTGCAGCTCTGTGCCATTACACCTCTGACATTTGCCATTACAAGCAGGAATAAACTGCTGAGTGACAGCTCAGAAAATTATCCTCCTCCTCCTCCTAAAAAAGCCATACTTCCTTCAAAGTCATTGAAACACCGACATTCAAAAGCACTCAACTATGTGATCTGGAACCTATTAGCTGCACGTTGTTTAGTAAAGTATCTGTAAGGAAGAAACTTCAGCAAATTCACCCAGTAAAGCACAGTTTCAAAGATGAACATGGGAACATCTGGCTGGTTTGAAAGATGCATCATCTACTTACACATAAGATGCTTACTCCCACGATTAGCATCCCTAATAAAGCACAGAGCCACCTGTCAAAGAAGAAACATCACTCAGAGACCGGTGATTGTAAGGTGTCAGAGATTATTCAGGGCGGCTCAGAGCCGTGTCTGAAGTGTACACGTACACAGCTGAAGAAGCAACACGTTCTAAAAACGATGATGTTAGTGATTACCAATTTTAACTTTTTAATTTTAATTTTAAATTCTAACATTAACAAAGTGCCCCAGGAAACACTGGACGTGAACAGCCTGGAAGATTATTAATATTTTTAAATGAAGCATACCTTCCCATTTTGTGTGCAAGTATCCCAAAAAGATTAGTCCCAATGAGATAAGAGATACTAGCTGGGAGAAAAGCAACGCCTGAAAAATACGAATGAGATGTTTTATCAGCAAAGATTTTAGTGAGGTGTTACAAGAAACTAATAAATTCCAGACACCGCAGTTTTGATTTGAACACATCTAATGGGGTCTTTGTGCATGGCCCAGAGAATCAAATATCCGGTCTGCTGCAGCCTTTTCCTGAAATCTCAGGACATCATCTATGAAATGCAGGAGCAATGCGACACTTTGAACAGAGCCTTCCAGCCTCAGAAGCCTGGTGTGGGAGAGGAGGTAGAAGAGTACAGAGCAAAGAAAAGGGTGTTTCTAACCGCAGTCAGCTTTGTTATAGCTCAAGGAAGCTCATTTTGCCCTTTGTGAGTATTTCAGGGTTGCGTGGTTGCCGTGCAGGTCGGGCCTCAGGGCCTGTGGTGCAGGCCGCAATAAGGGCCCTGGTTGAACAACAGCTCAAACGAAGCACCTAAAGATAAAGAAACCTTAAAAACATTTTTTTAAACATCATTTTTTTAAAAAAGGAGCAGTGTGGTGACATTGTGCGAAGCATTCCTGTAAGGCTGAGGGACGGGCAGCTGGGCTTAGTGCGGTGTCCTCGTGGGACGGGGTTGGGCAGTTTGTGTCCCTTGGAAGGTAATGCAGATTTACAAAGCAACCATGACATTGTGGTACACAGTCAAACCATTTCCACTGAGTGTGTGCTCTCCTCATCCCTCACCAAGGCAACACAGATTTTCTCATTTCCTGCCTATCCATCTTCTTTCCTATCTCTCTGATATTCATAAGAAAAATCGAGAGGTAATTTTTAGCACAGCAATATCCTGTGATTAAAATCTGTGTGGATTACAATGCCGATGCTGGGGAAACCTTTTCACCTGCGCAACTGCAGCTACTTCAATATGGCTTGGAGAAGGCTTTTATACCAAGTAATCACATAAGAGCAGAGCCTGAAAATGGTGAAAAATCCTGCAAAGGCTTGCTCTGTAAGACCTGCAGGTTGGTGCATACACTTGCAGTGGTGAGCTGTGGTACACTGCAGCAGGGCTGTGATTTTCTGAGTAAACTTTATGCACAATAATGTTAACGGTTTGAAATCAGGACCCTTTGCACCTTCTTCAAATGGCGCTTCAAACAACTGGATCTCAAAACTGCATGAGATAATCATTTGTTTAAAACCCTGTAGTTTAAGACGTAATTTAAGAGGCTTAAAAACTTTAGTTAATGCTGACAAATCAGACAAAGCATAATGGACTTAACTACTTACATCATGAAGTGGTAAAATTAGTCTCAATTTTAAATGGATATTTTCCTTCTAGAAACCTCAGTTCAAATAGGAGATTTGCAAATCTCGTTTCTGTTGCACCAGTTACATTGAGCTCTAGCAGTAAGTCTCCAGTGCAGCTCTGTTGCTGCTCTGTGTGCGTGCATATGTGCACGCCCCTGCTGCAGCCTGCCCTGCGGGGCTGCTCTGCTGCTCATGGGCATTCTGCAGCAGCACCACTGCATAGAAGAACATCATTAACAGAACCAGAATGGAGATATCCATCGGATCAATGATAGCACACAAAAATAACGTGCTGTACTTTACCAAGTTGCCACTTTTTCGAACACATGGTCTCCATCATCCAGATGGGTAATGCGGGTTCAAGCATAGCAATAGCCATGTTTGCAAAGCAGATCGACCCTTAGGAAAAGGAGAAAAAAACAAAAAGGAAAAATTATTTGACTGCAAAAAGCTGTGCAAGAGAGTGAATGCTTATAGAAAAACACTGTGCTTTTTACAGTCCTACTCGTCATGCATCAGATGTTGATTAATGTCAAATAGAACAGAATGCAAAATCACCGCAGACTAACTTTTTATATATTTCAATTCTCCCAGAAATTCTACAATAAAGGTTAAACAATTTTCATAATGTGAAGGGAGGGGAACAAAGTCTGCAGTGAGCCTGATGACATTTAGAAAGTTCATGAGGTCTGACTGTTTTACAAAGGATGAGCTAGAACTCCAATCTCCTGGTCTTTATCTCCGGTCTCCTGGGGCAAACTCGGAGCCCTGTTGTGCAAGAGGCACGGGCTCTGACCTGCACCTCCATCGTTTGTGAATGACAAAGAGGAGATGTGGAGGTCTCGATTCTCAAAATACCACCCGGCAGCCAGAGGGTTGTCTGTCCCCCACAAAGAGGTGCTTTGTGCACAGAGCCCACAGCCAGCAGCCATGAAGCCTGTGCATGGCTTGGCTCAGCTTGCCCGCCTGTATGAATTTCAAATGCTTCCAAATCTCTTTTGAATCTCTGGACCTTTGGTCATTCAAGTGCAAAGGACAAAAGTGCTGACTCAATCTGGCCTGTGGCTCCTCTCTGCCCAAGTGGCATTTTGCTTCCTGCTCCGGTGCCAGGGTCTCCAGTCGCACTGCCCTCAGGGGAGGGCTTCAGCTGTACTGCAGGGGTGTTCAACCCCTGCTATTTCTTTTGGTTTCCTTTCCCTCTTCCTCAAAAAGAGCTTAATGCGTGAATGTGGGACATATTTCCACTGCTAATCCTTCACAAAATGTCTTCCAGGGGAGTTTGGAAGTCACTGCTGGAAGTGACAGCCTTGGACTTGTGTTCTCACTTTTCTTCCTAATATTTATAATCTTGAAGTTTAGAATAATGTTCTGGACTCTTACAAATTTCACTTTTCGAAAAAAAGTTTGATTTGTCTGAGATCAGAGAAATACTATTTCTCTTGGAACAAGCTGCTCATCACAGTTCAAAACAAAATGAGCACTGATGTCACTCTTTGCTCAGACCTGTCAGGCTGCATTAGGCTGTGTGTCCATGACTCCCGCAATGAACTTGCAGGCCAGCCGCTCATTCTCTTCCTGGGGCAGGCAGCAGCCGCTCGGCTCACCTTTACCCTGCAGACAAAAGGTTGGATCCAACAGGAACATTTCCACTCTGCTGCAAGCCCCCTTGGCTCCGTGTCTGCAAGGAACCCAGCTAAGCACCTAGGGGCTGCCCTGTCCCAGCCAAACCCAGCCAAGCTCGAGCTCAGTGCTGGAAAAACATTTCAAGCCAAACAAATTGCATCCAGAAGAATCCATGCCATATTGACAGAGGCAGATAAATCACAGAATCACAGAATCACAGAATTGTAGGGGTTGGAAGGGACCTCGAGAGATCATCGAGTCCAACCCCCCTGCCAGAGCAGGTTCCCTACA
>WBMW01004588.1:17321-81423 GCA_013396635.1 Penelope pileata | reverse complement strand
CCTCCCTCAACCTGCTGGCTATGCTCTTTTTAATGCACCCCAGGATCCCATTGGCCTTCTTGGCCACCAGGGCACGAATAGCAGGGATATTATCATACTCTTAGCAAACTTCACATAGGAATTAGAAACACGCATGCATGTATTGCATCTATTTCTCATTAGGACAGGAAGCATCAGCAGAGCTTGCCAAACTAGTCAGGTGCATGGTGACAAAGACGTGTCTTTATGACACACTGCACTGAGCTGGCAGTCTGCAAACTCAAGACAAATGCAATGGAGACCATGCTACCTCGGTGAAGCTTCCCCAAAACTGTGTGCTTGAGCTCAAGAGAGCTCCTGTTAAAGAGAGTGGAGCACCACAGATACATGAATCAGTCCGGAAGCACCTGTGCTTTGGAAGTGCAAACAACTGTGGCTCGAGTGTGTGACTCACACCCAGGAGATGGAATTTGAATTTATACTATGAAATTAGCGTACCTGAATCGAGAGTGTGAAAAAACACGTGAACTGTTGCCCTTCTGCAGCACCCCAAAGATAAACCTGGCTTTTACTTGTGCTTATCAATTAGTCCACTAGAGATGCAATGAATTGCCATTTTTTAACTTAAAAATTATTATTTTTTTTTTAATTTAAAAGCTCAAATTAATTTTAATGCCCAAAGTCCTTCTCACCACTTTGGTGCTCTGAGTCTGTTTGCACAGACTTTGCTGCTCTTCTCCCACAGAATCACACAGAATCACAGAATTGCAGGGGTTGGAAGGGACCTCAAGAGATCATCGAGTCCAACCCCCCCCACCAAAACACGTTCCCTACAGCAGGCTGCACAGGTAGGCATTCAGACGGGTCTGCGATATCTCCAGGGAAGGAGATTCCACCACCTCTCTGGGCAGCTGTTCCATTGCTCCGTCACCTTCACCGTGAAGTAGTTCTTACATATACGGATACTCTTGTCCTATCACAAGGTCTTTAAATGCTCTGAGAATTTCGTAAGCGGAGCTTTCTGTAAAACTTTGGTCGCAGCTTGACCAAGTGCCTTGTCACAGAGCTAACATAATGATAATTCCCTAAGATCACCAAAACCAGAGGGCATGAAATATGCTTGTGAGCATTGCTTTGTCAGACAAGCAGGTTAGGATTGAGGGATACGAGAGTGAAAACCATGATGTGTGTTCAGGTATTTTACAAACACTTAAAAGGGCCAGGCTTAATTACAGATCTCTTCAGAATAAGCATTCAACAAAACGCAGTGCAAAAAGGCAATTTTCCCTCATGACAGGTTCATTAGATAAGGGGTACGTCATACCAAACACTGCTCTCCATCCAATCCAGACCTTTTCTGAAATATAACCCATGCTCTAGGGCCAAACTTGCTCCCTCTTCAAATGTGGACAAAGCTCAGAATACCTCCCCATGGCTGCCCGGGATGCACTGACAGTTCCTCCCTGCACACGTCTGTGCTCTATTCTCCTGGACCTTTTCATGGCCACATCTCAGCCTGGTGCTGCAATTTGTTGTCTTAGCAAGGGACCACAGCTCATTTGTGTCCTCTCAGCTAGACAGACACCTGTGTTTCCAACTTTCAGCCTACGATGTTTCCTCTGGTATATCCATCCAACAGTACTGATGGATTGTTGTGTTCTTTGAGCTTCACGTAAATGAAAACAGCAAATGACATTATTGCTGAACCAGGCTAGCTTGGAGCTTTCCAGGACGCCAGGAATAATGTCAACAGTTGGTTTTTTTTAAAAAAAAAAAATCTGATACCTGCTGCAATAATGATATATGGGTCTTTCAGAAGTGTCAGTAACGGTGTCCCCTTCTGACTCTATGAAACAAATGAAAACTTGGGATTAGGGAAGACAAAGTGTCAGCTGCTGCTTAGAGTGTTTTACTGCAATACTTACTTCTGCCTGTGCTCTGGATGGCTGCAGAACAAGTAACTGAACAGCTGTGAAAAGAAATCAATACTGTAACACCTTTTCAAGAAGGGGGTTAGCAGCACAAAGGGGTGTGCTACAGGGCCATGTGGGTTCTGTGAGTACTGACCTCCATCAAGCAGAGCCAGAGCAGCCAGCACGAGGAATGGAGAGCTCTTCCCCACGAACTCATACATGATGCTCCCGAAGGGTGGGCCCACTGCAGGGGAAAGGAAGGAGCCTGGGGTGAGGCTGCATTTCTGACCCCACACAAGCGTCCTCTGCAGGCATTTGGGCACCCTGCTGCTGGCACTCAGGGGCAAAAGCTCAATTGGACAGACCCACAAATCTCAGTGGTCTCTGTGATTGTGGAAAGCATATTCTCCACACATCCAAATGCTCTTCCATTTAAACAAAACCCCAACATGTCAGAGATTATTGTCTGACGTTTATCTGCCTAAGATATGTTTCTGTGTAAGCAACAATTCTTAGCATGCACCATCTATGAGTCTAATCTGGAGATAGCACAATAACATTGCACTCAGTGAGACCCTTTCCTGTTTTCACAGACCAGGAGTAGGTGCTTTGGTGGCTTGCCCTGGTGGCAGAGCCTGATACTGACCCAATACTCCCATAGCAAGGCCTCCCAGGGCAATTCCCATTGCGTTGCCTCTCTCTTCATCGTCTGTGTACACACTGGCAAGCATACCCATCCCTAAAATCACAAACAAAGTACAAAATTAGGCAGCCATGTCCCACAATTTATTGTCATCTTTTGCCAGCCCTACTAAATGTTAGGCAGAGGTGAGAGCAGGTGTCTGTATATGTAAATATACATACATATCTATGCACATGCACAAATCCACATAAATTTGTGTGTATATGTCCCCTCCACATGGGGTTTGCCTTGAAGCAAAAGGGAGTTTGGTACACATGCATGGTCTCCATACCATGTTCTATCACACCTTATTACTCGGCTAATTTAATGACGCCCTGATTTACTGGATTCTTTGTGCCTTCCTTTGTTCTGGAGTAGAAAAAGCATCTAGATGATGCTTTTCAACCATCCAAAACAAAGCTCTTGACGACGTTCTCTGTTACCTGCACACAGAGCTGGTACCTGACACAAGCTCCGGTGCCCGTTCGCAGCTGTACCCGAGGTCACTGCCAGCTGTGCTCTCAGTACAAAGAATCATTCACAGCTGATCACTTGCAAAATGAGTATTTCAAGATCAGCATCCAAAATTGAAGGTGCTTTTGACCTTTATCTTCACGCTCCTCACTTCTGCTCGTAGGTGCCTTCATTTCACAAAAGGCAGCGTGAAGCCTAATTCATTTGTTTTTGTGAAGCACTTGGTGGTAAATGCTGCAGAAGAGTCCTCATAGAAATTATTAATTCTGTTTTCAAATCAAGGCTCCTGTAGGACTCAGCAAGTAAGGTCCACAGCTACAGAGTGAGACGGAAAGAGGAAACATCACTGCATGACTGATCACTGAGTAAACATCGATCATCACGTGCACCCAAAGAGCAGAGGTCCAGTGTGGATGAACGTGCTCACTGAAAGCTGTGGCTGCCTTCAAAGTGCTGGCATGGATTGTTGGAGAGTTAGAGAATGATGTCAGAATTCACAACAAATCTGTGGAGATTTGGAGAAATATTCTGGAAAAGGGTAGGATGCAATATGAAGTTGATGAAGATTCCTATACTTTGATAGGAATAAACCTGCACAGACACAAGGTGGGTACTGCAGCCGGTACTGCAGTCCAGAGAAGAGCAATGGGGATGAGCGAAGGCTTAGAAAAACCATCAGTGAGGGACCACTGCCCCTCTTTGGATTTAAAACCAGAGAGGGGAAACTAATGTGTGATGTGGTGTGATCTTGATTTTTTTTTTTTTAAACCATAACTAACAACAACAAAATACCCACAAAAATAAAGAAAATAAACTTTTTCATGTTCTGTCAACTATGAGAACCAAAAATGGACAGAAGGGTAGTGTAGGGGAAATGCTAGGTCATGGCCTGGTCTGTGATGGAGCACCTGGTGCAGGGCTGTGGCTGCCTGGGGAGCACAGACAAATTGTTTGCACCTGTGCCTGTCCCCCTCCACCGTGACAGGAAGGGGTGGGCCCAGGGTGGGGCTGCCCTGGGCTCATTTAAGAGCCAGCCATGGAGAGGAATGCATCTCTCTCAGAGACCAGCTGCTCTTTGGGGGAGTGTTATCTCAGTGAGGGCTGATCACGGTCATGTGAGTCAGAACTTTTGTGAAATTTCTGTTTATGCTTATTGTTAAACCCTCAGATACTTTGCCTGGGATTGTCAAAAATTTGTCTGAAGCAATTTCCCTGCTTAGTTTGCAGAACATGTGGCTTTACATGATGGCTCAGAAAAAATCTCCTGATGGTAAAGGTGGTTATGGAAATAGCTTGATGCTGAGGGCATTTCTTGGAGGTTTTGAGAGCTTTCTGTCACATATGCATGAGGAACAACCGACACATGGCTGATCCTGCCTTCAGGAAGGGGGCTGGCTGGGGAGTCTCTTGGCCTTTCCTGCTGTTTTGTAGGCTGAGAAAGAAGTTGCGTAGTCATTAAAGAACTGCGTGAACTACGCATCATGGAACATACCTGCACAGGGACTAAGTTAAAGCTTAACAGTAACTGTGATTCTGGCATGTCTTAACTTTAGAAAGCTTGATTTCTATGCTTCGTTAGTTTGCTTGATTTTATGATTGCTTATGTGATTGTCTTGTTCTATAACTTAGGGGCTGGCTGGAAGCACAGATATATCACACAGAATCCAAAGGGCCTCCACAGAGGTCATGGATGTGACTCATCTGCAGCATAAGATGCTTGTTCCATCTGGGGATGGGTATCTCTGAATATCCTCATCTGCACCAAAGCTGGAGCAAAGGCCCTGCGATGGGGATCTGGTAGGAAGCCAGCAGCTAAATGCTTGTTAAGTTCCCACGGGGTGTATGTGAACCCTCCTTATAGGCCAGCCTTGTTTAGAAGAGGAGTTTTGCTTGAGGAAGCTCTATTCACCTTCCTTCTCAGGCTAAACTCATATTTGTGCTACCATCGTGAACAAAAACATTTTTTTGTAGACTCAGTTCCAGAAATGGTTGAATATTTTGGAGTGAAATCCCATATTCCATTTCACCTGTTCTTTTCAAATAAGTAAATAAATCTTACATGGGGATATCAAGTACAGGCAACCTGAGTCCAAACTGTGGGCAGAATTAGATGCTGAAAAAAAATCTTATAACAGAAAGTTCAGAAACAGGCAGTGGTACTATCCCCATGATAAGTACCAACATAAGTTCCTGGTGACCTTTAAAAGGGCTAAAAATGAATTCAAAATGTTGAAGGCACACATGCAGAAACCCCAGAGAGAGAGTGTACCTCATCTACTGCTCTGCCTTACCACAACCCAAATATCAAGGAGTTTTGAAAAGGCATTTGCTTTTGAGCTACTGCATAGGAAAGAGGCAGGAAAAAAAAAATAAAAATTGAAATTGATTTAATTTCAATGATTTCGTATTAATTATTGAGACCACAGACAAAACACAATTAGGAAATGACTGTTACTGAAAATCTTAGAATTGGTCAGCTGTATCTTTATTGTATCAAATGCTCCCTTACCTGCCACTGAAGAACAAGAGGAACCCACCCCTTGAAGGGACCTTGCAATAAACAGTAATGTGTAGCTTCCTGAGAAGGCAAACACTACAGAAAAGACAGAAGCAAATTTTTAAAATTAGGTTAACTCTAACTAGGTTAAAAAGTTAGATTTCTATTGCAAAAAACTTCTTGCCATTTAGTCAGGTATTTACAGTGCCTTGTGCCACTTTCAATGCTAACTACATTATTATCTCTTATTGCATTTGGATGTGTCAGTGTTGAATTGTTCTCAGGTGTCCAAGCCTTCTGGTAACACAGAATACAAGTGCCCCAGACATTCTAACTAATTACTTAGGATCTGATTGTGTCTTACTCTGATTCAGCTGCACACAGAAGGAGTAATAAGACCTTTCTTTCTAGCCTTGCTCCCTATGTGGCACTGGGGAAGGCAGGACCTAACGCACACAGGCTCACACCAGTGTTTCTTCCAGTAAGTAAACAAAGAGAGAGGTTTTATAGTGGTGTTCCCAGATCCATGCTGGATGCTGTGCAGCATGGTTCATATCATTAAATGCATTATATTTGGCCATGAATTGGAGCTCCTACTCTTATCTCCATCTCAACTGAAGTTTGTCTGATCAGAAAATCCAGAGGTGTCAGAGGCTGTACCGTCAAATAATCTTTTTCATTGCTTTAGTCTCCTTGCTGTCAGAAATATTTTTCTAATATTTAACCCAAATTTTCTTTATTTTAAGGTCATTATTCCTTTTCTTACATGCAGTGGATGTGAAAAACTTAATTCCTTTCCTTTTTTCTGACACATCTTACATCTGCCTTCCAAAGCAAGCCCAGTTCTTCATTCATTCCTCACAGGCTTCTAATGACCCTTTGTACCCTCTGTGCCACACCCAAAGCAAACACAAACCAGCAGCTGAGGCCTTATCAGTGCCATTTAGAGTGGACAAATTATCTCAGCTGACTTGTGGGCTCTGCTCCTGTTTGCACATCTGATGGTGATGTCAAGCGTCACTGTGATACTGCTGACTTATGTTCTGCTCTTGAGCCTCGCATTCTCTTTATGATAAGGCCCTGTGATAACTAGTTGTTAGGAATCCTGCAAAATAGCCCTCCTGTGATTGAAAACTCCATCAGTTCAAAACTGCCTGAGCACTGCTCAGATTATAGGAAGCTGAGAGGAGGGTTGGGCTAAGAAAGGGACCAGCTGAAGGGGGATGCAAGGCAATGAGCTCCTCTGAAAGATCCATGAAAGCATGCCTGTCAAATCTCTAGAGTACCAGCACTCACCTAGTAGCCACCTCTATATTTTCCTTGGACATTGGTTCCATTCACAAGAATTCCTAAAGATAATTATTGTAGATCATTTATTTAAAAGTTACATCTGAACCACACTAAAGAAGCTGTTACTTACTGATTGTTGACACAAACATGATGCAGAATCCAGCAAACAATGGAATCTGGTAGCCTATTCTGGAAAAAAAAGAAATGAACATTCATGTCTTTGGGATCGTCTCACTGGTATTTTGAGTTAGAGTTACATGAGGGCTTTAGAAATGTAAGCGTTGTGCACATGTGAAAGATGAAAAAACCAGCCTGTGGTTCCTTTGCAGGCTTTGAACTGTTTATAGTGGAGTATATGATCAAATTGCTCTATGTTACAAATGCCTTCTCATTTAGTAAAGCAGACTTTTTATCTGAAATCCCTGGAAGAAATCCTTTTGTAGTTAGAATGGAATTACCCTGTTCTCATTCCACTGTAATTTTTCCCAGTAAAGCCCCTATGGGTCTCCATGGGGTTACCAAGAACATAAGAATGTAAGATTCATCCAAGCATGCTTAACTTGGAAATACTCCGGTAGTGTTTCAAGAATCATGTGTTTCTACCCTCATGAGACGACTGGAATGAGATATGGTCAAACCAATGTTTCTTTTTTTCTGGGAAAATTTGTCATGAGCTTCACTGGGAATTCTGTTTCAACTGCAAGAGTCCCAGATAGTCTGAGTAATATTTCTGCTTTTCCACAGACTTGATCTTAAGTGTGGAACTGATCAGTCTTCTTCATCAGAACCCTAAGCAGCCTGCAGACATGCCTGGCTTCTCTTAGTATTTTAAGATTTCCAGGAAGTAAATTGTTTCTGACTGGAAAATGAACACATTATTAAGGCAGCTGAACTTGAAATATCAACAAAGATGTTAAAATACACTGTTTTTCATGTCATTAAAAGTCCACTCTGAAATTAGAAATACTTATACAAGTAATACTGATTGACTTAAACTTCTAGTGGTTTGACAGTATTGGGCTTTATATTGGCAGTTTTGGCTTAAGTATGTCAAGCAAGTGATGAAAGAGTCTATAGCAGCCCTCCTCATTTTAGTGATAGTAGTCTTGTGATAAGTAAATAAACAATGATTCTGAGCTATTGTTATTTTGGGAATATAACTTTTATACAAGTAAGGACCATGTGTTCTGATATAGAACAGACCACAGAGACTTTCACTGTAATTGCTTTGATTTTGAATTTTTGAGTTAAAGAAAGCACTGATAGATTTCAAAAAAACACCATGAGTATGGCTATTGCTGTTGATGAGTGATATCACATTTTCCTGTGGTATTATGAAAGCAAATGTTCAATGTCCCTATTCCTTCTTCCATTGCAAAGGGAGACTGTCTGTCAAAGCTATCCCAGAGGTGTCTAAGATGGACACTGTGGGACGAGAAGTCTGATTTCAGTGAAGAAATCAAACTACTTGATTTGTCACAGGGACTGTGAGACAGAAATTCACTGCTCCTACAAGCACATCAAATTAAAATGAGTTACTTGCTTGAAGACATCCAAAGTGATTCCTATATTCATATTTTCATCAGTAGATTAGAGACATTAGCTGTGAGATCTTCCATAAACATTAATGACCTAATAAAGGGAAGGGCTATCATAGTTCTGTAACCTTAACTGAAGGACCAGCCTCCAAGTTAAACAAATCTCACCTCTTTCAGTAGGCTTCCTACATTTGGAAAGTGTCTGGTGACTGACAGCTGTGAGAAAAGAATTTTGAATGTTGCTTTGAATGCTCAATGAAGGACCTGCTCAAGTTTATCTTAGTTTTTGCAATCATGGGCATTATTCCTCCCTTATCTTGGACAGAGTCACTAGGTGTGAAGCAATACACAGCAGAGGGTTATGGAGGCAGAACTTGCTACCCAGCTGGCTGTGATGCTTTATTGCACACACTTCTGTGTAACACATACCTTTCCCTCCACACAGAGAATCATCTCAGAACCAGGCTCTGTGTGAGAATAGCTAGTTCTTTTAGCCAAAATCTACATTGCCAGTGGTCCACAATTACAAGAAGATGTGAAAGCATAAAGGTCGGTAGGGGACGTATGTTTGTGCTGAATTAAGCAAATCATCAAAATCCCCGAAAAGGTCGAAGTCGTCCAGAGCTGCTCCCCCCAGTTTGGAGATGATACACTGCTCTGTACAAGGCTACTGAGCCTCTAGAATTTGTGGTTATTCTTGCTCGGGAGACATTCTTACCCACCTCCAGCTGACAGTTAGATATGCAGATTGCCTTTTCCTGCATAATCTTAGGAAGCCCTGCCTCCTCCTAAAATAGTAGTGTTAATTCGTTGGCAGTTGTGCTGTCACAAATGTCTAACCTGCAGCTGCAGTCCCTGGTCTGTCCAACAGATACTGGAGGGAACAGACTGGGAGCTGGTGCTGATCAGAGCAATTACAGCATATAACATAGACAATAACAAAGGAGAGACACACCTGCACCAGCTGTTCAAGGATTCTGTTCCCTGATCCCAGGCCACTCCTGCTCTTGCTGTGACGAGGCATGCTCCATCACAGTTACCTCTACATTTTTGTCTGTCTTGTCTCTTCCTTTTTTTTTTTTTTTTCTCACTATCATGCCTTAAGAAGTCATTCTTGTGGGCTCTCTTAACAAAACACTACAAGAGAATTTGAAGCAGTCACAGAGCTCAGCATGTTTCAGGAAGGCCACCTGTAGCTAAAAGTGCTCCCTACAAGTGCTTCTGACTCCTGAAAAGCAGAGCCATCAGTTACAGGAGGGAGAGGAAAGGTTACTGGTGATGAAGAATACCTAAATTACCCCATTTCAGTGCCATGTTGACCTCAGACTGCAGAATGGCTTGACGTAGATTATGCTCATTAACAAGGTTACCCTACAATGAGACAGCCAATTGACAGTTCGTGTGCAGCAATAAAATAAAGGTTACACTGACCAGGTTAGCAGCTGTGGATCGTTAGAGCCTAATTGCCTATCCATTACAGGACTGCAAATCTACTGACTTTGCTGTTACTGCACAGTGACAGCAGTACTGATGGCTAGCATTCTGGCCATCAACTTCATGAGTGCAGACTGGGGCAAGGAGAATATTTTCCTCGAGGACTCCACCCAAATGCTCTGTGCTGGGTGGGCAGATGGGCTCTGGCCAGCCACGATGCTTGTGGGATGCTTGGGCATTACAATCACCTGCTGAAAACCCAAAGGACAGCTTACATGGGGACTAGACTGTAACTGAGAAGTTGTAAATGCTATTTATTTCTCTGCCTTACTGCTTGTATGCATCATAAATACATCATGGTCTAAGCCACTCTCATGCAAAGAAGTTAACATCTATAGTCAAGTTGGCTGTAAAAACTACGATGAATATATCTGTTCATTTGACGAATTTTGAGGCCACATATGGATAGGCACAAGGTGAAAACTATATATTCTTTCAGACTGGTAGATGAAGAGCAGGAGCTGAGGCACTCATTGACACTAGTGGGTGGTGGAGCCAGCACAGCTGGGTGCTGAGACTAATTCACTGTGAGCAGCAATGATTTGAAAAAAAATAATGGAGCAAATCAGTGAGTCCTAGAAAGCATGGCAGCCTGGTGCCCACTTTCTTCTCTGGAAGGATTAGGAAAAGCTGTCAATCCCTCACTTGCCTGTGCCTCCTCCTCGCAAAGTGCCCTGTAGCAAGTGTTGTGCCATTTGCATGGTTTCTCATCCATTACACTAAAGTGAAAACATAATGTGCATCTGAGCCAGAAAGTGTTATTGGGTCTGCCCTGGAACAGTGCTGCTATGCCAGGTGTGGTGCTCACATCCTGTGGCAAAGCCACTGCCCTGGTGTTTAGTGTGCTAAGACTTTCACCAGGACTGCGAGCGAAGGAAATTTGTTGGTGTTTCATGAATTGCAAACCAGTTCACTGGGACGGGTGTATGGATTGTCTCATTCCTTGAAAGGAGGAAAGGAGAGGGGCTTTAAACATTTTTTAGCTTGCTTCTTGAACTAAACTAATCTTGAAATGTATTTTTAAAAATCTTCAGCTCCAGTTGTTTTAGAAAAAGTTTTAAAAAAAAAGCTTACAAAGTTTTCAGTAAATCTAATCCAGAATATTTATTGGCACAGACTAATGTGAATGGAACACCCTGTTACATCATATACAGACTCAAGCACTCAAAGCCAGTGCAATTAACTACACTCTTGTTTAAAACTCTAAATCACTCCTGAAGAATTATATTTTATTTTTCATTTAAATATGAATACAGTGTACTGTCTATTTAAAAAAGAAACTCACTGGGCACATCAACAAACAGGTTTTTAACAAGGAAACCTGTCCTTAAACTGTTATACTTTGCTTAAATTTTGTAAAAGTAATAACAGCAGTAACAATTATCATTAAGGAGCTTATCAGTGGTCTTCATAAGATATTATAGATATTATATATATCTATCTATATATATACTATATATAGATAGATATAGATATTATAAGACTTTGTAAGTCTTTATAATGGTAGCTCAAGTATCTTCTGTTTCACTTGTAATAGTTTCCATGTTTCCTTTTAACTGAACATACACGTTCTTAGGAAACATCAGTTCTAGAGTTTTTGTTTGTTTTGCCAGTAGCTTCAACAGTTAATTGATAAATAGGTGAGCTGATGTTTCCCACTAAATCTTTCTCAGAACAAAGACAGGCACTGCTACCAAGGCACAAACAATGCATGGACGAAAACCAGTAAGCCTTGAATCTAATTTAGGGCCACTTTACCATGAGGACACAGCCTGAATGAGTGGACAGTGTGCCACACAGGGCTATGTGTTCTCCCTGCTTCTCCTTTCCCATTTAGCGGGCAGTGAGCCTGCAGACCCTGCCACTGAGATGGAAGTTTCAGCCCCGTGCACAAACCTATGGGATGTTTCCATCCTGGCTGCAGGGCTGCCAGCGTCAATGCTCCCACCAGTGTCACTGGCACCACTGCCACCTGCAGCCAAGGGAGGACATGTCAGAATGTGACACAAGGAGACACAGGGACATCTGCAGCCCCACTGCCAACCCTAGGACCTGTGGGGGATGTCCAGTGGCTGTCCCCAAGGAGCGGCGTGGCCCCGCACCAGGCTTCAGGCACAGATAGGCATCGGGGGCTGTGTGCCCTCCTGCTTGTGTAGATGTCTGCCAAAGGAAGGGCAGAGATGGTATCTGTGGCATGATGTGATTGCACTAATGAAAGAGCCGCCAGTGACGCAGGGTGTGTTATTTATTTTTTCCTGCTTTGGCAGTTTGTGGAAATGATGCTGCAAATAGCAGAATCCAGAGAAAATAAAATATAAACAGGGCAATAATGTAGACACTTCATAAAAACTTCATAAAACCTAGAATACCTAAAGAACTGTTATGAAATTATGATTTGACTTCATGCTGCTTTGGCTGTAGATAAGCTGTCATAGCCTCCCAAAGCAATATAGGAGATCTAGATTAAAAAAATCTGTTTTGCTCCTTAAATTGCAGCAACGTTTGTGTAAAAGTGATTTCGTAATGGCGAAATTTTTAGAGGGAATGCAGCAGGAGATGCAGTGAAATGAAAGAGCCATGGAGCTAATTTAAAGCTTTGTTGTTTGCATCAGTTCCAGAGGTTTAATACAGGTGTTGAATTCCCAACATTGTTGCTTATCCTTCAGTTGGATCCTCTCCTATCAGACTGATGTTAAACACTGTTTAACCATCAGAAGATGTATTTATGCTCTCAAATCTAAGAAAGGTAATTTTAGTTCAAAACTGAAATATTTGGCCTTAAAGAATGTTGCTTGGTTTGGTTATTGCTACCTCTGATAAACATTGAGTGCTGAAACAAATGTGTCTTGCAATGACAGGAAATGGACACCTTTCTCTGTATTTTATTTTCTAAAAGGAAAATATCTTCTTTATGAAAATAGCTCAATAATGCGCATAAAAATTAGTGACCTGACAAAATATAATTTGAAGCTTATTCCCTACAGAGGTAAACTTCTCTGTTTAGAAGAACTGTGGCTTTTTCTGTGGGGATCGGTTACACAGAATGTTAACGATAAAATCAAGTTAATAATTAACACCGAATATTTAAATGATATTATAAATTCTTTTTAATCTCCACGTAAACATAGTGCTTGGATTTACTTCTTGTTTTTGTGATATTTTTAAGTCATTGATGTTGGTGCTTATATCCCGATCCTGCTCAGACTGATCTTCTATAATGCACCATCCAAACACATTTTGTTCAAGACATCTGTATTCAGGGATTCAGAGAGCACAGTCTGAAGGTTGAAGTGGATCCTGCACTGATGTGAACCTGATCCATTGAACTTGGAGGGGAGCATGGCCTCAGAAGGGTTTAGTTTGGAGGCCAGAAGGCTCTGGGGAGACCTCATTGCAGCATATCAATACTTGAAAGGAGCTTACAAGCTGGAGGGGGACCAACTTTTTACATGCATAACTAGTGATAGGACAAGGGGCTGTAAATTGAAAGAGGGGAGACTTAGGCTGGATGCTTGGAAGAAATTATTTACTCAGAGGGAGGTGAGGCACTGGCACAAGCTGCCCAGAGAAGCTGTGGATGCCCCCTCCCTGGAGGTGCTCAAGGTTGGATGGGGCCATGGGCATCCTGACCTGGTGGGTGGCAACCAGCCTGCATCAGGGGGTTTGGAGCTAGATGGTCTTTAAGATCCCTTCCAACCTAAGCTGTTCCACGGTTCTACATTTCTATGGTTTGGCAGACCTGCTCCCTTTCCATGGTAGTCAGTGAGAACTTCCCGCTTGACTCTTAGCTCAGGTGATTCAGAACCACTGTGCACCCACAGCCGTGGGTCTGTGAGAGCCAGGGAGGGGCCTGAGCCCTGCCTGCAGTGCCATGTACAGGAGTAGTAGAAGTGTGATCAATTCACAAGGCTTAATCCCTGTAACTGCCAGGCTGTAGCATCTTGTGGTGCTATGTAATTGCACTGAAGAAATTTTGACACTTCTTCAGTAAAAGTTCCTATAAAAACGTGAGGACTCAGGAGCTGGAGAAAAAGTGCACGACACTGTCAAAGGGCTTGTGTGCTTCCCAATTTAGTTTGGAAAGGATGCAGGCATGTAGGAGTTGTGTTCATGGAATGTATTTCCCTAAAATATTCCCCTTGATAAGGAGAGAAGAGCAGTAATTCAGGGCCACAATAGGCTTAAAAATACTTGGAAATGCTCGCTCAGACTTAACCATCAATTAAAAATTCTTAGCACATCGACACTGTTTGCCATACCTGTTTGTCAGCGGCCCTATGAAGGGGTTAGTGATCAGCTGCACTGTTGCTTTTGAAGCAAACAAAAGCCCGACTTGGACGTTTTCGTTCAGCAGGTCCTTATCTTCCCTAGGGCAGTCCGGCGGCGCGGCAGTCGCGTTCATTGTCATCTGTGCTGTCTGAGTGTGCTGCAGCTCTCTGGGTGCTGCCTTATCAGACTCGTTTCCAGTAACCATTGTTGAGTTGTCATAGTAGGAGAAGATACTCTGAAAATTGTCCATTGTTGGTGAAACTACGTTAGGCTTAGCAGTCTGGACTTCTGTTGCATTTTTCTCATGTTTGATGCTGTAAAGGTAACTGGGAATTATTGGCACTGGAAAAACAAATAGAATATATTGGCATCTTACTATCAGGTCACATACAAATGGAATCACCAAACTTTCTTATTTGCTTTGTCATTGATTAGAAATACAAAGCTTTCCTACAGAGAACAGCAGTGAGGTTTCTGAAAGGCTGAAACACGACTAAAATAGACGATTGCTCGTGGGAAAAACTGCACTCGTGCAGTACAAAGCATAAAGGTCTTTCAAGCTAGTGTCTGTTTTTGCTGGTTCTTGTAATTATAAAATTTTCTATACAGACATCATCCAGAAAGAAAAATCTGAGAAGTATCAGAACGCAAGTCTGTAGAGATTCCTTGCTGCATTTCCCTTTATTTAAACATCCCTTCTTTAAATCCCTCGATTAGACTGTGAAAACGTTAAAGATGAGAAAAGCATTGAAACTGTAATTAAATCAAAATATTCAAAAACCAAATACATTGATAATGTAAGCCACGGGAAATGGTAAGCAACAGTCATAAGAAAGAAGCATTACAGTGTGGGTTTTTTTTCTGTAGTAAGTAGTCATAACTAATGTATTGATGCTTACGTAGTTCACCACTTCTTTAAAATTTGCATTGAAAAGACCACCCAGTGGGGGTCTGCTTCATATGCTTTAGGATCATAGCTGTAATCTAATTGAAGTGTATCTCAGAAATTTGTGTATACAGATCTGTTGAAACAGACGTAAGGTTCAGTTCATCCTGCTAGGAAACACCAGTGAGAGGATCACCAGTCATCACTCGCCTCTCCTCCTGAGAAAGCCCAATCTTCCAGTAAGTCAGCAAGCTGAAATAATTTTAAGTACTTCTAGCACATGTATTACTGAATAAATAATGAAATGTTAACTACTTTCTTATGAAGTATCTTCATGTAAAAGAAAAATCCTGGGTGGACTTGCTGAAAAGATATGAAGTTTTTGTTAGGGTCTTCTTGGTGGCACCAGCCTCAGACTGCAATCTCCCAGGAGCCAGAGGAGCCGGGTGCAGGAGGTGGCCCTGCAGCGGCAGGGTGGGCTCAGTGCTGCCTGCCCCCACCAGCAGCCTCCGGGCTCTGTTGTGCTGGGGGGCTGCAATCCAGGAGCTACTCTGAACCCTCTTAAAAATCAACATAAATAGAAACCTTTGAATCTGCGGGCTTATCAAACTACCAGTGAAAAACATTCAAACACTTTGAGTAGATTCCTAAATCTGGGCACTGTGTTACTTGGAGCCATGCAACTTGAAAGTTGCATCTTCAACTTTGATCAAAACTTAGATTGTTTTATTAAGCCAACTCCTAGAAGCACTTTTCTTAAAACCCATCTAGATAGCTTTCTCATTAACCTATCATTTTACGGGCAGTGCAGGGGAAAGGAGAACTATCGCAAGGAAACAGGCAGCTCCAATGTTATCTAGCCTCTCGTTTCTGTTGCATGACCACAGGAGAAAAAAAGATGATGAGCTAAAAATACTGCCGTCATTCTGTGAAATATTAGTGGTTTTTGGTAGAAAGTACATGAATATATTTATATGAAGATCTTTCTATACAGTTCCATATCCTGCAAGTAACAGAAATAAAGTGCATGTCAGTGTTTGCAGCACCTGCAACACTGCATGTGTTTAAAAAATCAGTGTTTGAAAATGTTTGGCTTGAACATTAAATCATGCATTCAGGGAGTACATCTGTCACCGGAGATTATTGCTGGCATCAACGGAGAGAGGAGAAAAAGAAGACAAACAAAACCCACACCAACACCATCCACCTACCGACTACGGTGAGCAGCATGTTGTCCAGCAGCAGGGCGATGAAGACGATGAGCAGGATGAGCTTCCTGGACTGCCGGCTCTCCCGCAGCCAGCGGAGGCTGAGCTCGCCCCACGCCATGCTGCAGGGGCACAGCGGGGGGCTGCGGCCGGAGCCCCCTGCCCGCCCCGAGAGCCCGCGGGTCCTGCACGCTGCCTGGAGCGGGAGGAGGAGGATGGGGCGGAGGAGGATGCTGTCGGGGCAGAGAAGGAGGAGGTAGGAGGAGGAATAAAAAACTGTGGCCCCTCCCCAGCCCTAGCACCAGCTCCGTGCGCCCTGTGAGGTGAGCCCAAACAGATATGCGGGGAGCAAAGGTGCCCAACCAAGAAGGGTGCCCAGTACACAACGGTGCTGCTGGGTTTGCTCCTGAAATAAGGGATTTGCAGCATTTGATGTTTAAATCGCTGTTTTCTCACAGCTGAAGTGCATGGGTCTCATGCCCAGCTCTTTGTAGTCATTACTCATTTCTTTACAGTCACTGCTAGAAAGCAGACTAACTGTGCATTGAGCTGATGAAGAAACCTGTTTGACAGAGACACACATCCTTATTTAAAGCTGTATTTCATGACACACAACATACTGCTTTCTTTTAGCCAGCTGATACTTTGAGCTAGTCTGTGCTCCACCTTCGCTGGGCTTTAGTCTTGGTAAAACCACTGAAACCGAGGGAAGTTTGTTAATGCGTTTAGCAGTCCCAGAGCCAAACACTGGGCTTAGGCTGACAGCAACAACACTAACCAAATAGTTCATTTCTCTAAGTTACCTGCATGCATATAAACATATGTTAAGAAGTTCCTACGGGATGCCTTTCAGTGAAATGTCAACAGCGATGTTCTGCCAGGAAAACATGGGTTTGGGTGTCTTGCAGCAGCTCAGAAGGAAGTTAGCTGATGGCAGTGCTGTTGCTTCTGTTGCTGGTGAGACAGCAGATGTGGACACACCAGATGCTTTTCCCACCCTCTCTGATGAGGGATGCAGTTGTAGAAGCAGCCTGCTTCTTCCCCTGCATCACCCAAATGGCAGAGCGGAACATCCCCTTCTCTGCCCTAAATCTTCCAGAATTTCTTTCCTTCCTCTGTCCGTCTCCACTGTGTTGATATTCATCTGGCCGCTTTGCTATGCTTTAAATCTCTCCTCTCTCCTACTATCCTACCTCCTGTTACCTTCAGCCAATTGATTTGTAGAAAACTAATGCCAAAATGTGTGTGCAAAGCATGCTCGCACTATTAGCATGGAGAAGCATAGAGCATTTCAGTACGTTTGTTTGCATGTGAAGATGCTCACTGGTGCACAGACACTATTGCTTTATTAATATAGCCAATTAAATTGTCGTTACTTCTAGAAAGTGAGCAGGTCAGAAAGACCTGAAGTTTGCTGCTGTGCCGGTGTAAAGGGTATTCCAGCAAATAAACATTCCTTCGCTGCTATTTATTTAGTTTTAGCCAGGGATCTTTGTGTCTACTGAAGAACAAGCAGGAAAGAAATAGGAGCACAGCCAAATTGGCCATTACATTTGGGAAACTGTTTATGGCTTGGTTTCCCTATGGAACTTTTGTCTATCATGTAATTGTTCAATTAGATTCCTCAAAAAGAGGGAAGGGGGAAGCCACATATTTGAGGCTTCAACAGAACAGTTAAGCAAAATTTCATGCTTTGAAAAAAGCCAATTTACTCCATCTTTTTTGTAAAATATGTGCCTTATCTTTGCCTCAACTATTCTGGAAAGTACACATGTGCTTGTTATACCTAGATTTAATATTATTACTTTATTTTTTGATAAGCAATATTGATAAACTCAGAAATAACTTCCAAAATCATATATTTATTTAGGAATTCAAATGTTGAGAACTTAGCAGCCCAGTGTCCACTGGGTTTCTTGAGAATTACTGATGCATTTTAAACTTGAAGGGACTCGCATCATTTTGTCTTACAAATGACTTACATCATTTTGTCACTGTCTCTTTCAACCAGAGGAAAATACTTGTGGAAGACGATGAGAGTGCTGAGTTACTGTCTTGCCACAAGGGACTGCAGCATGGGCTCCAGCAGGCAGCTTGAAAACCATGGACCCAAAATTACAGCCCCACACAGGGTGTGCTCCTGCATTGCCCTGCAGCTGGGGAGGCAAAGGTTCCTTCAGAGATCTTTCTGAAAAGGTAGATGACCGACATTAGCTCATAGCAATGTTCCCCTCTGAGTGAGGCTCCCTGAACTTGTTAGGGAATAGGATAGACGCACTGAGCATCATAAAACTGGTGACCAAAAAAATATTTTAACGTGGTTCTGACACACAGGCTTTGGCCAACTGTTTGGTAGACTCTTCTGAATCACCTCTATGTGCATAGCCAGATGAGCTACGCAGCCCAATAAAACAGCCAAAACCACACGGGCAGCGATACCTTAAATTGTCACCAGTCTGGAAATAAAGTTGGAGAACACCATGACCTAGAAGTCAAAATTCTGACCTCAGCTATACAGTCTTTCTGTAGAAAGATGTTCTGCATGAGCAGCTGGATGCTGTCATGGCACATGGCACAGTATTGTTGTGAGCACCAGCGAGAAGTGCCATTTTGCTGGTTTGCCTGCAGGTTCCTTCAGTGCTGAATGTGAAAAGAAAAGAAAAAAAGTTATAGTACTCACCAGCCAGACTGAGAAATGCACTACCTTACTGGCTCTTATGGGAAAAATAATCCCTTATAAAGCTGTCTCTTCTTTTGAGATTTACATTTATTTCTACAGCTTGCAGTTTAATTTGCAATAATTCATAATTATCTCAGCTTTCTGCATGAATTAATCACTTGTAGTTATTGCTGGTGGGGAAAATTCCTGCTATAAATCTTACTATTTAAGTTGGAAGACGTACCTGGCAGCTTAGTTTTACTAATAACAAGTAATATACTTAGTCAGCTTTTTCAACCTTTGTAACTCTTTCAAGACTTTTTTTTCTTTGTGCCCAGCAGTCATGCTGCTAATTACTATGTAAGGCTGTGTGGTAGTTACATCCACTGAATAATACATCTCATTTTCTCCAGGCATTGAGGATATACATTGGATTTTAATCTGCTGCCCTATAGCCTACAGTGAGCGTATGTGTGAATGTCTGTGTGTATGTTAATAAACATTATTGTTCATTGTGGCATGTAGTGTTCGGAGGAGAGAGGGGGAAAAAAGTGGATATTTTGCTTTTAAAAGGGTCACATTTATTGGTTGTTCAACTAAATCTAGGTGGGTTGTAGCTTAGCATTATGAACTGTGTGTGTGGTACCCAGGTTTAAGACTGTGAGGGGCTCACTCAAAAAGCCAGAATGGCTCAGTGTAGGCAGACGAGATGCAGGGGAAGAAGAAATATTGTGCAGTTTGGATATCTCCTCTAAAAAGAAGCAACACATCACTTGCTCCCATTTGCACAAAAGCAGTGATATTAACTGCACTGTTTGAATGTAGGGTAGCCTTCTCCCCACGCACCAAGAAATTGCGGCAAGAGATGCAGAGATGCTGCCAGTTTCTAGTGATATAGAAAGGCTGTAATGAAATAAGAAAGGAATAAGAGGTGAATAAAAGTAGGTGATGCTTTGTTGTGATGGGAAGTGATAGACCTTGGGAAACATAGACGTGTCATGGAGAAAATCCTGTATCACAATACATACTGGCATAGGCTGTTTCCATGTGGTAAAGAAAGACCAAAACAAATTAAGCTGATTGCCATAACTATTTTTGTTCAAGACTGAGTAGACGTGTTTATTTCAGGATGAGTGTCTTTTCCAAAAATATTTTAACCTGGTAAAAATTAATGGTTTCATTTATTTTCTCAGATTAGGACACTTACACTTATTGCTGATGCCCAGTCCTGAGCCGAAGCAGCAGCAGCTGTCTGAAATCTCTCAGGTTCCCTCAGTTCTATTTTCACTGGAAATAATATCAGAAAGCTGATCTTGTTAGGAACACAGTATTGTAATAGTTCCAGGGAGAGTCTGAAATTTTTAGAGAGTTTCAGAACTAGGAAATTGTATTCTGTGGCACAACATCACTCCTTCAAAATGAGTATTTTGAAATCTTTTGCACCTTAGGGGGTGGAAAAAAAAACCACTTATCTGTTCTGGAGCAGGGGAAAGTGATTGAGCAGTGGTTATGGCACACAGAGTGCTTTGCTACATGCGGGAGCAGCAGCTGAGGTGATGGCGGAGCAACTGCTGGTAGTGCCTGACCAGCTGCTAGGCCTTGCTGGGCCCTGCGCAGTGACCTGCCTGCAGCCCCCCCGCTGCCTTCTGCCCCTGTGGGCACGGCCCTGCAGGAGCAGCTTCTGGTGACATGTCCTCCTGGTGTGCCCCAGGCTTCCTGTCAGAGTTCTTGAATATTTAGCCTTAAAGAAGCGCTGGGTTATTCTGAGGATTTAATGTGATACTTCTCGGGACCAGCCAGGAGAGACATCCCACTGCAAGGCCACAACAGAAGCTATTTTAGGCATTTTAGCTTTGTCTGATCACACTGACATTACTGGTCGCAGATCGGTGACGATAACGTCTCATTCTGACATGTTTCATTGCTCTGACAAGAAAAGAGCATCTGCCAAGTGCAATAAAAGCTAGAAAATAGTGAGGCTAAGTAGCACCTTGTTTTCCCTGTTCCTTCCAAGCTGCTATTGCATCTGCAGTTAGCACAGCCCCCAGGGCAGCCCACTGCTAGCTCCCTGATCAATGGGAAGCCATGCCGGCCTTGGCTTTACAAACCTAATTATTTTCTTCAGAAATCTGTCTGAAACTAAAAGGCATCTGACAAAAAATCTTTCCTGTCGCTGGAGCTTAGAGGAATTTAGTCACTGCATTTGAATTGTGTTTATATTGAGTGTTTGCACGTCTTTTGAACCTGTTGTCTGTCAGATGGCTTGGCAAGAAACATAGTCCCACAAGCACAGACTGTGAAAGCCATGTATTAAGAGATCTGGTTAATAGTAATAATGTGTGTGTTTGTACACACAAAGGCACATGCACATCAGTGTGCACTAGTGCATGTGTGCTTACATGGGTGTGTGCACGTGTAAGATGTCACTGCATGTCAGTCACTCAGATAATGGTGAACCGTGTGTGTGCATTGGGACATAAAAGGGCAAAGCAGAGTTGTGGGGAAAGGAAGCAATAGCTCTTGGTTTGGTGGCTGGGGTTCAGAGGCAAACTCCTGCCTGCTTTTCTAGCCTGTGCGGTAACTCAAGTGTGCAGGAAGGTTTAAGGTCAATTTGGTCTAAGTAGCTGTTCACCTTTAATATTTATCCACTGATTAGAAGATTACCCAGCTTTCATGCAGCTCCCAAGACCTTTCCCACAACATAACTGAGCTCTACATCAGAAAGTGAATTCAACACTATTCCTTCTGCTGACATGTAGGATAGTGCTGCTTCATTTTGCAAAACCGACCAAGGATGAGTCAATGAATACAGGGATCAAGCTTACAAGTCTGCTGTGCCACAGAGAACATGAGGGAGGTGGACCAACTCTGAAGGATGGCATCACCACCATCACCAGTGGCGTTGGCAGGAAAAAGGAATTGTAACTGCTAAGAGATTGCAACAGTCCTGAAGCCAGATAAACACTGAAGCACAATTTCCAGAGAAGTGAAGTACAGAGGTGGAAGCTTATAAGGCAGGACTGCTAGGCAGGGAAATACTTTTGCCAGGTTTTGAGCTCATTTACAGAGAACAGCCCTGAGTGCCTGAACTCAGCCCAGGTATCTCTATATGTTCAAGACATAACTCACAAATTAGTGAAGGGGATAACGTGAAATGTTTGCATCCAATAGGAAAGAGACCTTCTAGGGAAGGCTCTCCTCACTCTGCAAACATTTGAAATTGAGTCAGGAAATTACTCCAGACTTTCCATGGATGTGTAAACCTCCATTTAGCCCAAACAAATACATGCAAACAAAGAGAGAGAAAAACTGGTGAAACCTGTGAAGGAGCATTTCTGTTTCCTGGTAGCATTTCAGTCCAGTTGCTGGACAATCGTGGTACAGCACAGCATCGCACAACCTTGAGAGCTGTACCACAGGTCCTGGCTTAGAAAAATCTCCATCCAGTTCTTTGTCTGGGCTTCCCTGTTCCCATGCAGTGGGTGGATGCTGATGGCATTAAATCAATTGCCAGGTCTACATTTAAATGCATTATCTTGGATTAAACCCTGTGGAAAATTAATGAAAAACAAACAAACGCCCCAGAGCAGGCATGATCTGCGAGATGGCAAATCCTGCGATTGCTTCCCACAGATTATTTTACCAACACCTGGGCTGAATGCACTGTGCTGATGCAACAGCCTCATGGATCATAATGAAATAATTATGGGATAAGAGCACAAAGAAACACGCAGAGCTTGAGAGAAAACAAACAACTGTAATGCAGGAACAAAGATACTAGATTAGCTGGGAGATGAAGAGATTTTGTGTGGCCTTATTTATATTACTGGTATAAATAAAATCTTTTCAGACCTGCATGTAATATGTTACCGATAAACGCAGTCGGTAAGAAATGTCATCTGCCTGGTCTGGAGGGAATTGTGGTTTTGCCAAAGGATGAGATCTCAAATAAAGTGCCCTGATCTTATGTGAAAAATGAGATGCAGAAAAGGTCCTTCCCACAGCCTGAGCTGCCCTCTGTGCTCACCCACACAACTTTGGGTAAGCCACAAAACCACTACATAACTATCTCACTGTATAATGTGTGTAACACTCCACACCTAATCCCCAGTATCTTTGCACAGCCTTTTGAGTTAACGTGTCATATCTGAAATTCTTCCAGGAAGGATGTCATTGAACCAGCTTGTAGTCTTTTATTTAAACTAATTGGCCGCAAACACAAGGAAGGATTTGTAATGAGCATCAGAAAAAGAACGAGGGGGATGCAGCTCAGACAGCAGGAGTGATGTGGCTCTCCCAGACAAACCTACAAAGTCAGAGGGCTTCCCTCCTGAAAGACAACAGAGGTCTTGATGGGGATGTGGCCTGCTGGTGGTCTTGGTAGTGTTTGGTTGATGGTTGGATTTGATTTATGGGTCTTTTTCCTAAAATGATTCTGTTATTCTGTGATAGAACTGAAGGAGAGACTGGTCAGACAGGGGTACCAAGAAATAAACACACATGACTGTTTCTGAAGAATCCTGTGTCAGAGGTTAAAAACTGCAATTGGAACAACTCTAAATTCTTACAAAATTTGGTTCTGAGCTTGTTCTGAGTATTGTACCTTGCTCTTTATTTGTAATGCAAAATCCACATTACAGGATTATGGTTGTGAGGATCCAGAACTGTATTTTGCAAGTCTCATTAGGAGCTGATTGTCTCTTTTACATCTTTTATGTAAGGTTTTGTTTCATTTCGAAGAGTACTGTGCTAATATATGAGAAACTAAGTGGAATACTGAGAGAGAAATCTTCTGCTTGCTTCATGAATCAAAGAAAATCAAGATTAATAGATGCATAAAGCTGAGCTGAAAAGCAACCTGCATTTTTTTAAGTGGGCAGGATCAGCTATTTGGGCAGAAAAGCCATTCTCATAGCAGAACCCAGGCTTCCCAGGCTAAAGTAGCTCCTTGGCATCTAAGAAACTGCATTAATCACTGTGGCTGCAGCAGTGAAATATGGGGTGCATGAGCAGTAACTCCCAGCTACATGTAACTTGCTCAGGAGCAACTTGGATGCCTGCAACAGAAACTTGTCTGTTGTAAGGCACCTAAAGCAGCTTAAAACCATCCATGGACTTATTCCCTCAACTACTGCTAATGGATGAAACTCAGTGAAGATTTCCACTTTAATACTTTGGCAGCCCTTACAATCACTCGCTCATGTAATTTATCTGACTTCAAGACATGAGTTTGCAGGGCTGGGTCCTAAAACGTGCTAGCAATTATAGTAAGTACTGAAGTGTTTTTTTTAAAAAATTGCTTTCTAAACAATGTTCTCTTTCGTATCCTAATAATAATTATATTTCTCTGGGATTTCTGTTTTGGAGTCAAGTAAATAAACGCAAACTAAGCTTACATCTTGGATGAGCTTGTTGAATTTTAATTCTTAATAACTCTTAGATGACTTGGTATCTATAATGATTGAAATACTTTATTTAATCAATATATCATTAGCTCTTAGATACCTGCATATACTAATGGAAAGGCTGTAGTAAATTTCTTCAGCCAAACTCTTTCCTTTTTAGAAATGTTATTCAATTTTCTTCCGCCAATAGTACTTACATTTTTACATTTGTTTTCAACAGGAGGTTCTTCTACTCTTGAAATATAAAATCTTCATGCAAGTCTAAACACACTTAGAAAAGTAGGAAGCCCTGCCTGGGAATACAAAGTGCACTGCTGTGCTTAGTCACAAATGGCTGAGTGCAATGAGATTTTACAATAAACCAGAAATGTCTGTGTTTTGTTGTGTCAATAAATGTTCCAGTGATGCTCTTAAAGACAATAAATTACTGGTAATGGAACACTATCCTCAGCATGCAGAAGTCACTTTCCACTTCCAGACATTCTCAGATTAGGTTTAAATTGCTATTAGAAAATCCTAAATGTGTTTGTTTGAAGAAAATCTTTTTACTGCTTAGAAATAATCCAACAGTGGCTGGTTTGAGCAGAGGTAACTGGAGTATTCCTGAGGAGAAGTTTAGAGTTTTGGAAGGGAGCTCAGCTCCATCATATCCTTACTACTAGCAAAGAGAATGATACAGAAAGATTTCGCATCCTGTAATTTTTGCAGCTCCTTGATGGCTGGGCTCAGTCAAAGTGAAAATGTTGTCAGCCTGACAGTAAAATCGTTGTGAGAGTCTGGGTTTATAAGATGGTCAGACACTTGATCCTGAAATAGTGTTCATAAGTTGCAGCTTGCAGAGCATCTGTTGAGGTCTTACTCATCATGTTAGCAGTAGCAAAACGGAGCAGGACAAACCCTTTACTGTTTTTCTTAATAATGGTAGCAATGTCAATGATCAGAATAGTGCATGTGTTTAGAAGCATAACAGGCTATGAATACTATTCAAGGCTGTGATTCTTATCCTACACTGATACTGACCCTACACTGAAAAATAGCAAACAGGAGATGTAAAGCATCAACAGGAATTCTTCTGTCATTTTCCTGAGCTTTTTCAGATAGAAATCCACAAGGGATTGTGGAGGAATTTCAGAGGGGCTAATTAGATCTGTGCTCCAAGAGAACATCACTGGCAAGCTTAGATTGCGCTGCACTATCTAACAAGGGATCCAAAAAAATCACTGAGCAAATTATTCTTTCCTGGTCAGTGCCCAAAACTGATTCTACATATTTCAATTCAGAGTTGTATTTCTGTTAGCATAAGGTCTGCTTTGCTCCTTACTTCATCTTGTTTTATAGAACTCTAAAACTGAAAGGAATGGTGGGTTTTATGGATGTATTTCCATCAGCATTAGCAGGTTTTGTCCATACACAGGATCTCTGGACTGTGCTGACATAATTGAAAATCAAATATTGAAGTCCCATGCTAGAACTCATCAAACCTGACTATGCTAATTCCTATTTTCTGTCAGTGTTTTGAGCTTTTTAAAGTCTTGCACAGACTTAATGAGATATGTAATTGTGCACAGTGTGCAGGAGCCTAGCAGCAGGCAGAAGGCCGAGTCGTCTTCCCTTGGCACAGAAGAAGTTAAACTGGTTTCGCTACCATGATAACTCATACCAACCTCTTCTGTGGATCCTGTTGGTTCCTGGCAATAGAAGGGTTGTAAAGGAGCCAATTCTGTGACTATATACTGGAGAGTGGGCTTGGGCAACTTTGTAGTTGCTAGACTGGATTATCAAAAGTTCATTGCTATAGAATGCATATATAATGTGGAATGCTACATTTATACACAAATATATATATTTCCTTTATTGCTCTTCTTCAAGGGGACACAAGGACAAGAAGATGTTAAGTGCATTTGGTAAAACAAGAAGCAAACACAGATGAAGAAAGCTCCAGCAGTTGACGAGCAAGCAGTGTCCCAGATGTGGGGTTTGCAGGCTAGGGCGAGGAGAGGAGGAAGCCTGTGGGAGCAGCCTGTTGTGTCTGTCAGGGGTAGGGCCAGCTGTCTTCACTGGGGAGTTTGTGGGTGCTTTTCTGCCAGTGCGAGGAGGTACCTGTGAATGGCACTTGTAGCTTTTTGTCCAAACAGGGGCATCCCAGAAAGGCCACAAATGCTGCACCAAGACTGAGAGTCAAAAGATTAATTTATTTGAATTGAGAAGCCATGAACTGTAAAACTCTGCTGGGCCCAGAGCTTTCACTGATAGCCTCAGGAGGGCTTAGTTCAGAGATTTATTTATTTTTTTTTAATGTGGCAGAACACATTGTGGTGGATAAAACCATAGAAGTCTTGAAATGGAAAACTGATTTGCTGAACGCTGCATTTAAACCCTTGCAGCGCATCCCTCCCTGTGCAGAGACTGACTGGGGAGCTTCCACAAGAGCAGGGAGGGGATTCCTCTGTGCATGACCCCACAGGTGTTAAACATTTATTGTACATTGTTTCCACCTTTCTAAAAAGGAAAGGGAGAAGCTATAAAAAATCAGGATTCTTTGACATGGAATATCTTCTTTGTCATGCAATCCTGTCTTTATACAACTGTTACCTTGATTAAATTTTTAATATAATTTCCACTCCAGTTTTTCTGTGTGAACAAAGTCTAGCACGTATGAAATATTTGGGGCAAGCTCTTCAGTGGACATAAGTCATCACAATTCCTCTCCCTTCAAAGCCAGCTCACTGCAACTGAAGCTCGGATCCAACACAGATTCATGAATCACTGAAAAGTTTAAATGTTTTAGGGAGGAAATTTAGGCAGTTACTCTGATTTGACAAATGTTTAGCATCCTGATGCACAAGAAATGTTCAATTTCACGAGTGCTTTGTCATGGACATGTCAGCGACATCACAGGAGGTCCCATCTATTTAAGTGTCTGCTGGAGGCAGGGGCAGTATCACCATCCTTGTGTGGCTCCAGGATCCCATAGCCAGGTGCAGCAGGGAAATCTGGATGTTAGGTTGAGTGTCTGTGTCTGCCAGTCACATGTTTCCCTGCAGGAAGAGTCAGTCATTGTCAATATTTGTAAAGCCTGAAGAGACGTTCTCACTGAAGGGCAGAAGGAGAGAAAAGTGTTTCATCATTATGAGTTTCCAGCTCTTTGGTGACATTTGATGAAATCACATTAGCCATAATTATATTTGAGGGGAGCACGTCTAAGTTCTAATGAGCCTTTATAGTTATTCATTGTCTGATTTCCCATTTTCATTTTGCAAAGGTTTGTTTGCTTCATTCAGTTAAATTAAGAGACAGCCCTTCTCCTAACCTCTTCCCTTCAACCTGCAGGTCCTTTACTGAACATTATGGCTCTGTGCCTGCAAACTTTGCACGCACTTGCTTAATTTTTGGCTTCTTGGGGGTCCTATCATAAGCTCAAAGTTATGGATGAGAATAGCTTTATGGATAAGTACTTGCAGGCTTGTAGGCTGCATGTGTTTGCTTTTTATCAAAGGAAATTCTTACAATAAGAAAATGGGCTTTACATTTTCAGAAATAACTGCATTTAGTGGAATAAAACCCAGGCACTACAGATGCTTCACGCAAGAGTTATATGCAGATTTAAACCATGAGTCCCATTTCATCTATTTTGAGGGCATGCTCTGAATTTAAAAGGAAATGGACAGAGCAGCGCAGTGACTTGTACTAAAGATGAATATCTTTATCTGTCTGGTCTAGTTCATTATTTACGTCCCTGACCTGAAGAAAAAAGATCTTGGATATTAACAGGACTAAGTGTCTTCATTCTTGTTTTCCTTCTTTTGCTGTGCTTTTTTCCATGAGAGGAATCCAGGTTAAATCTATTCCCTGGAAGCTGTAGATTGTATCTGTAACTGTAATTATAATTAACCATCTAGATTGCCTACAGTTAGGAAGCTGAAGAACTGATGAAGGTGCTAATTGGTTTCTGTGTAATGATGTTTTTCCCAATAACTTTCCCTGTTAGTCTCATTAAAAATCATTTTAGGGGAAATGAAGGTTGTTTGAAATAGTACATTGTGAACAATCACTGTAAAAGAGGCTTCTGATACAAAATATGAAGTACCAATGCTACAAAAATATTAACAGAATGTAATTGTTCAACTTCATATATCTTTAACTGATAAATTTCTGAAATTAAATATTCGTTTTGAAAATGGAGTCTGCTGGAGCAGATCACACGTGCTTTCACAGAGAAGAGACCCAAGCCACGGATCTGAGACCTGAGGTCCTGCGAGTTTCAGGAGTTCCGGAAATTCAAACTCACATCAGGATGTTTGTAAATAACCCATGTTTTTATAATAAACAGTACATCTTCTGAATTCTGGACTGTTCCCAGTCTCACTCTGAATCGGAATGTAGCTTGAACATAGCTCTAGTTTCACCTATGGCTAAAGACTATATGTTTTGATTCTCATGTGCTTTCTCTCCATCAAAAATTACCAAGAACTCCAACTTCTACTATTTTTTTTTATTTTTTTTGTTAAGAATGGCCTATAATTTAGCTCTGCTAGAGCCTACATCTACATGAAAGGAACCTTTAGTAGGCTGTACCCATTGCCTATGTTTTCAAATCTCCATAGACTCTCTCTTCACAAGAATAAATAAAAGAGATGCAGCAAGGGAATAAAGGGAAAATCAAAGATAAAAGAAATAATTTGTACATAGTTAAGTCAAAGCATCATGCTATGTCTTTGTGTTTCAGATAGCCCCAAGCATCTTCAAAGTTAAAGGCAGGATGAATATCCATAACACGTAATTGCATTTGCTGCACCTGCTGGAAAGTGCTGTGGCTGTGTACATGAATACCAAAGCAAACCCCACTGTGGCAAACAAATGCAGAGCCTGTCTGGAGAGTGTCTGTAAGTGCTTCTGTGCTACCAAGATGCTTCTATTCTGTGAACAAGGCTCAGACTTCGTCATATTTTTGATAAATATCTTGTGCTTTCTCTCATGTTATTCTTGACAGCAAATGCATGCTCCAAAATTTCCTTGAGGAAACATTGTTGTCCTTCCTCAGCCCATGATGAGCACAAAAGTCTTGATGAAGTGGTAGAAAGTTGGCAGAGGGTAGTTTTTGCCTCTTGATCATTCAGTTATGTCGTTTTTCCCTTGTGCCTCTTAATCTCTCCCTGCCTCTCTTCCATGTGATGTAGACCCTACGTTACTGGAGTCAGGCATTACTTCCATATTATTTAGTTGCATGGTGCATAGCATAAAGGGCTTTTGGTCCTTGACTGGAGTTTCTACAAGCTTCTTCCATATTGATCTCAATACATCAATAGGGATTTATCATTACTTTTAGCAATATCTCCCTATCATAAAGCTCTGAGCTGAGCAGTTTGTTTCACTGCAGAGCGACTATGATTTGCCGAGTCCAAACAGTGCTTCTACTAGACATTTAGCAGTGCTGTATTTGAAGTGTTTATAAAAGCAAAAGCAATATTCTGCAGTTGGAACATCTGCTTGTGGATATTGCGCAAGCAGAACACACCTGCTGTGTATGCATCACATACTGTAATTAATTTGAATGTGCTTATGAAACAATAAATCGTTCAGTGTCAATGGCTGGCGACATTACGAACTCCCTTCTATGTGATTTAATTCTATTTAATTACACAGACAACTTGTTTCTGTTTCTGTTTGCCAGGCCTGTATACAGAACTCATAGATTTGAAGCACGTAGAGGAGATCAATAAAAAGAAATGAGGAATGTTAAAAATGTTATACATTTCCTTTCTGCATCAGGCAAGCTTTGCACATGGATATATGTTACTATTTAAAGCACAGTGCTTTGATGATAGGTGTTTAGATAGCGTATTTAGTGAATGAAACTTCCTTTTTTTAAAATCCATGAAATTTGAGTTTATTCAAAATAAATTAATTGACAAAAACTAAAGAAGTATTACAATGAAGTCATCATTTGCTTAGTCTGGCATAATTCTTTAGCATTTTATTAGTGATTTCCAGTCATTTTCTCCTAATACAGGAAGCAGTACTGATTGCCAGACATCACAATTAACATCTGGATGTGCTCATTTTCTCTATAGCCCCAGCCACCACCTTGTGTCATGTAAGAGACTCACTCCTGGTTCCTCTTGCTGGGACCTGACAGTGCTCACAGCCTGACACAGCTCACCTGCTGCAGCCGGGGCAGGCAGCAGGCAGAACGGGCACCATCACGGTGTTTGCTCTTTGTCTCTGCACCTGCCCTGTCTCCTGCAAGCAAACAGAGAAACCCCTTCAGATGTGTAGCGCTGAGGGGCCACCAGCATCAACCCCTGCCCCTTTCCTCCTGCTCCTTGCAGAAAGGCTGTGAGCTGTACTCTGAGAATGATGCTTGGGAGCTTGTCGCCGCTGGTTAACATTTCCTCACCCCCCCAGATTTCCACAGAGTCACCCACAGTATTCTTACTGCCACTGCTAGCAGCTGTTGTATTTCCCCACGTGTCTCCTCCCACATTCAGGGCAGAGAAAGTTCAGTGGCAGAGCATCATTTAAAGGGGTAAGGTTGTTGCCAGTCAGCAATGGGGCTGTGGTGCAGGAGCTGACATTTTGTGTATTTACATCTCATCTGCCTCATGCAGTTACAATCAGCCATGCTGCCTCAAGCTGGAACGATTCAGGCCCTGTGGCCTCTACCATTGCAGTTTAAATTCCACCAAAAATAGTAGTAATAAGAGAAACTGGCGACATTTAAGCAGAAGTCTGGGCTGAGTCTGAGCAAGGTGAGAAGAGAGCAAACAAAAGATTATCTGTCCTTTGAAACATCTACCTTCTTGCCAATTCAAATATTGACCAGCTGCAAAATAGCAAAATCTCTGCTTGCAGTAGGAGAAAAATGACCGAGTTTGCCTCAGAGATAACCCTCACAGCAAAAATGGTGTCTGGAGGCTTCCAACAGAGGCCATGGACTCCAAAAGAGACAAAAGGCATTGTGTGCACTGAGGTGGCTATCTCAGGGATGCTGGTTCTGTGTGAAATCTGGGTGGAGATGATAGACCTTGCTGTAGGCTGCTACATGACATTTAGAAGTGTCCTTGTGTCAGCATCCTGCCCCCCTGCTGCTTGTGTTGGGATGGCGAGAAATGGGTCAGGGAACTCAGCTGCCTGCAGAAACCCTCTGCATTTGGGGTATGGCTCAGCTGGGCTGGGTCCTGCTCTGGCCACTAGCTTGTTCCTCAAATGTTTCCAGAAAGCAAAAATGGGTGAGCACCTGCAGATTCTTTCTGTTAAGAATTCTATTGTTCTGAGAAAATTAGATACCACATGGTTTATTTATTCCTTCTTATTCAGTTTCTAACCCTGAAATGATAACATCTTTCCAATGGATTGCTGAAGTGACTGCCTATCCTCTGCCACCAGCACATGGAGTATGCTGGGCAATGGGACTTAATGTGTGCCCCTATCTTCCAGCACACCCTGAAGCCAACACTGTTCTGTTTGTGGTAAGCTATGGTTTGACCATTATTTTAGTTCTAGAGTCGTGAATGATGTTTTGTTTTGCCTTTTTAATACTTTTTTCCCAGTGATTTTTTTTTGTACTTTGAGACATAAAATCTTCAAAATAGGTTTCTCCATCTGAGATTTTGTAAGTTCGTTTTCCAATGCTAGTAAGACCTGTAAAGGTCCATTCTGAGAACAAATTAAAATTAGAATCTAGTCTCTCCCCCAGTACTAATTAAATCTTTTATCCTGTGCTGAGCAAACAGAATATTAATTGTTGCCACAGTCCTCAAAGGTATTATTACCATACTTCAATGGATGAGAGCAAATGAAGCCAAACAGGGTTGTAATTTTCTTCAGGTCAGTCAGCCAAAGGGATACAAACCCAAAAATAGAGCAGAAAGCGATCAGTCCTAAATCATATTCTCTTGCCATTAGCCAGAGTCCCTTCCTGGTAACATGCCAGGCACATCAGCAGTGCTGGTGTCAATCCAGCCTCCCCAGACATGAGTGGGAGCTGCAGAGGCTGCCTCCCCACCATACGGGTTCAGGCAAGCCTGGCTGAAGCACTCCTGCAGTAATCTAGTGTGGCTCAGTTTACCCATTCTTGTGGCTTTTGAAATTGTAATTAGGAAGTCAGACGTGTTGATGCATTCTAGGGATTTTTGCCTTAAAAAAAATGGTAAAATGAGAATTGATCGAGGAATCTCCTATAATCTATGCTGTCTCTATTTAAGTAAACGTAGAGCATCACAGTAAATGATTGTTGTGGTCCGTTCTAGCTTTAAAATTGTGAATGGATGGAGTTTTCTATGTAAAGATTAAGCATTTAATTCTGTGATTCTGTGATTTTCCCATTTTTTCCCTCCTAATCATTTCTCACCTGCTTCCTCTTTTTGAGTCTTCACACCCTTACAAAAGCCATTATCCCTACACAAAAAATCGTGCTTCTCTCTCTGCATGAATTTCTCTCCGTCATCCTCTGATTCCCAAAGCAGACGAACAACAGGACCAGATGCTGAGGCGGTGCCAAATGGCTGTGACGATCAGTGACAGTGGAAACCTGGCTCTGGGCACGCACCAGGTCGCGGCTCGCAGCCCTGCAAGGAGCCAGGTCTGCGAGCACCATCTAGTGGTGCTGCTTGCACTGCGCTGCTCTTCCTGAGATCGCTACACATGCACATGCCCTGCAAACGAAGCTGGGTTTTAAACATGGCAACGAGGTACCTGCAGTTGCAGGTAACAGTAAGTAAAGAGAGGAAATGCAAACAGCAAACTTCCCTACGCTAACACAATATATATTTTTAACCTTAAATTCCTTTTCTCGCACTTTTTATTACAAGTTGTTGCTAAGCAGAAGTAAAGCACAGACTTTGCAGGATGCTGTATCCCTGGTGAAGGGCTGGGATCCCACTGCTGGCAGCTGACCCGAGCCCTGGAGGCGGGTGGCCTCAGTGCCTCTTCAGTCCTCTGCATCTTGATGTGCAGGGCATTATTTCTGTCTCATATACAGTATTATTGCTGGGTGTTATTTTGCAGTCAGTGACTTTCAACATTGATGTGGCAATGGATACTGAGGCAGCTGTAGGGAGTGCCCACAGGTGGAAATCACCAAGAATCCTCTGCACACACACAATTACTGAGAAGAGGGCAATTAATAGCCTTGACTCCATGGGCTGTACTGAGTCAATACTTCCCTTGGCCTGGATGATGGTGTTGCCTTTGAAATGCAGTGAGGCATTTCCCAGGACTTTGATGGTACAACTAAAATGGCAGGAGGTACATTATTCAGGGATAGGGTCACATTTAATGTCTTTATTTTTCCTTTGGAGACAACGAGAGTTTTGCAATGTTGGTCACGCCATGTCTGGGAACTCACCCGTGCTCTGTAAGCAGTACCTGCTCTCTCTCGCCATGGGGATCTGTCTGAAAAGTGTCAAAGTATGTGCGCAGGAAGCATTGAGAGACATTCAACTGCCAGTAGGAAGAGGCCTTGTACCCCCAGAAGCCTCCCCACTGCTTTGCCTTCTCCCATGGCCTTTGGTGCCAGCAAAGAAAGAAGAGTTGATGCTAGAGAAATAGCTTCCCGCACAGTGCTGTTAGGTAAAGACTCAGGATGGTTACTTTTCAACATTTGTGACGCCCATTTATTTTACAAGCTAGGCACATGACCTGCTAAACAGAGGTGACTTCTTTAAATGACAGCCTTCATTCAGAAAGGCCTTTGAGTTGTATCACAGCTACCTGGGAGGCCTCTCTAGGAACTGAAGCACTTGCAAGCTGCCAGCAGCCAGTCTGGTTTCTGCTGTCCTCTGAAGCTTGCTCGGTGCTTAGCAGGAGCAACAGATGCTCCATTTGGGCAAAGCTCGGTCAGATTAGCACAAAGCATTGCTGGTGGTGTCAGTGCAGGCAGCCGGGCACAGCAGGCCTCAGCCGCCACTTCAGCACGAGGTGCGGGCTCGTCCCTGAGGCAGGACTGTGCCCTCCATGGGATGAGGCCTGGAAGTGACTCACCAGCAAGGCAAGTGTCATCCTCCCATCATCAAAGGCCTCAGCCTCAGAAAAAGATATTCATGTGAGGTTTTCACATGTGCAGGCTCATCAGCTACCTTGAAAAATGGAGGAAACAGTGGTGAAAATGCCCATGGGAGCATCCACTGCATTTAGGTTCATACCTTGTGCAAGATCACCTCATCCCTCCACTCCTCAGCTTCTTCCCTGTGGGGCAGACTGGAGTTCAAGCATCCACAAGGACAGCATGCTGATAAATAATTGAAAGACGTCTCTATTTTCTTCGAAGAACAGGCCTATGAAGGTCTCCCCCAGTTATACATATTCCTGCTCAATTTTGACAAACGTTTCATAGAGCAAGACAGCAAGGCTCTGAATTGAGCTATGTCTTCTCCCCTAAGGATCTACTAGTCCCTCTTGATTTCCTCTCACCAAAAATCAAGCATTTGAGTGTGGCTGCTCACCTGACATCTCCTTCCTGCACCTGTTCCAGGTTGGATTCCAGGGCAGCTCCCATCTGTGTATGTGCCATGCTCACAGACTCAGGATCCTCCTAGTATAAGTCTCTTGAACTTGATAATGTATGATGTGACAATGACCACTGCTACAGAAGCACCTCTTTTTCATACATGCCTTCTTGTTCAGTTTCATAAAATGTGCTTGATGATTTGAAATTTTGCAAGTGTATCACATTTCTCCTTCTCTTCTCCGGAGAGGGGAAATACATTTTATTTGCTCTGTGTTTGTCAAATTCTTGATCTGTTTGATTACTCTGCTCTCTTTCAGCCAGCTGCAAGCACCTTGAACGAGAGCTATCTGGATCATTGCTGAATGCTAAATTAACAGCTGGAGACTGACAAAGTGTTGCTTTCCCTGTATTGAGAGGAGTGACCTAACAGGCTTGTGCAGAGATGACAATAGGTATTTATAAATACTAGCGCTCAGAACTAATGCATTGGTCAGGCATTGATGCTCAATGGCTCAGGTCAAGTGCCCATGAGCTGGACTGCAGCTGGTGGGGTGAAGTCAGCCAGCTTGCACAGGACAGCCGACAGTACATGTGCTGCGCTTGCATGAAATTGCACTGTGTTGCATGAGGCTTCTGCGTTCATGGGTCCTATTTCACTAAGTTTCTTCCTTTATAACATACACTGCAGCTGCTCCACAGATCTACTCAATCACCCAGTGACACATATTTGTAAACTAGCCATAAAGATTTTTTCTTTCTTTCTTAGCCAGCACAGGCAGGAAGTGATAAGGTCTGCTTTGGTTACAATGAGAGATGCATGCTGCAGCAGGCTTGTGGCTAGGAACCTTGAATAACGTTGAGGTCCTTATCTAAGATGCTCCAAGGAACTGCCATAAGATAATAAACACCAGCAATAATAATTATTAACAGAATTCAAGGAGTCTGACTCTTATCCCATGCTGGGTTTGTAATTCAGTGATTCTGCTGACTTTGACAGAGCTGCTTCTGATTTAAATTGCTGAAAGTGAAATCAGAACCAGAGCCCACAATTTTTGACCACTTTATTCATAATTAAGCTATTCTAAAAGGTTGTATGGCTCCTTGGTGATGCCGTTAAGACCAAAAACCAAGTGATGTTTTTTAATCAAATAAGCTTTTAATAAAGTAAAGCACTTCAAGTCCTCCTGTCTGAAGCAGTAGGCTGAAGATTTTTACTGGAACATGGGTTTTTTATGACACCTTTTTCCAAATAATAGGAATGCTGAGAGCTGTTTCTAACTTGGTTTCATGTTTCCATCAATAAAAGCTTATAAATGAAAAAATAAAATATCTGATTTTAAAAACACTGAGCTTGGATTACACTCAGGAGTTGGGCAAAGTGTTTATTTGAACATCATCCCTAAAATCTATTTTAAAATTGACTATAGATCGAATTAAATGACTTTCTTGATTGTTATGTTGAAAGCATTGTTAATATTTAGGCTTCTGTTACCCTATTCTTTTTTTGAGGAAAATGGGGCCAACAGAAGTAATCCACATGCTTCTCCAGGCACAAAGTGAACATCTGCCCCAGGACTATGTCCCATGTCCCAGAGACGCTGTCACAAGTCTCAGGTTCTGCCTGAGGCCCTGTGGGCAGGCTGGGACATTGATGGGAACTGAGATGGGAGCTCTGCCAAAAAAACAATGATGAAACATGGTCACAGGAAAAATAATTACTAATTACAATAGTGCTTGATGGAGGCATAAAACACATCATTATGTTTTTCTATTTTTGACCAAGAAAAACTTGAGTTTCTTTCAAAGAGAAGTTTGCCTGTCTTAGGAGTCCTTGATCCCATCCACATAGGATAACAGTGAAGAACGATGCCATCCCTTGATGAGTACAGCAAGAAGAGCAACAACTGCCAGGAGCTCATCCAGTTTGTGTGTAGAAAACACTTTCCATGAGAGGGCAGTTTCAGCATGAACCAGCTCTTCTAAAACTGGGATCAAAGGGATTTATGGTAACACATACTCTGTTTGTCTCTTGTTTCCAAATCTTGCCCTAAAGACACTGTGAGCTTTGCCATGGATTTCCAGTAGATCAGAACTCAGCCCTCTGCTGCTTAGGTAGCATTTAGAAGTGGCTTTTCTATAAAGTAAAAACGTGTCTACAAACCAGTCCTTAATCTTTTTAAGCAAAGTTTATTTGTTTCATCGGCAAAGCAAATTTCTGTAAAAACCATTTGGCACAGCAACAACCCCTGTTGTACAGCAGATTGCAGAGCAGAGCTGTTGGCAGTCAAATGTTAGTGAAGCACAAACTTTTTATTTGCAGACCCAGCCAGTAAATCAAACTTCTTAGTGCAACAAATCACATCCTGCTCTTAAACTCCATGGAAAGTTCATGAGCCTTCATTTGCATTTTTTTTTTAATTCTTCCAGTAACTACAAAGCTATCGTAAGACTATTTAAAGTGTTTGGGAAACATCTTTTAACAAGAATGCCACGTATTACTGAAGTAGATCATACCACCTCTTCTCCTAGGAAAGATGGAAAAAAATTGTATCAAAGCTGGAGAAGGCCAGTCCTGTTCCATTGGCAGAGTACCAGGACATATCTCCGTCTCTGACAGAAAAGCTGGAGCTCCTGCAACAGGAAGGGGGAATCACAGAGATCTTTATTCTTTCAGGTTCTCCTGTTCTTACTCAGACAGATGACTCATCTCAGGGAGATGTTAAAGATAAAACCTTTTTAAAAGTCCTCTTTTGTCCATCAACATTAAGCAATCGAACGAATAGTCCTCCTGCAGGTTCAGATTTGCTTTGAAAACACTTTGTGAAAATGCTGCTATGATATTTTCCCAGAAAAAAATTTAAAACATCTATTTTCTACAGATTTCAGTAAAATGTCGGCAGTTTTTATCCAGGCATCAGCCAGCTCTCTAGTCCAAGAAGCAGACCACCTCTGTGCTTTTGACTGGCATGTCTATTTGGGAATCTTTCCATTAAACATCAGTGAAGTCTACACAGTGCTCTGCTGTGACTTCAGACTGTTGGATGAATGACAGCCCAGAAACAAGTGTAACAGCAAGCTGGTGGGCAGAAGGCTTACACCTGATGACAAGGTGAGTGCCCCAAATTCCTACATTCTTTTAGCAGCAACAACTTTCATTCCTTCCCACAAGAAAAGTGTAAAGTGGAAAAATTGTGGAGCATGAAATGTGCTATACACACAGACAGAGCTCTCCAAATCTTGCACTGTTCCTCAAACTTTTTTTGTCACGTGACAAAAGGCGGTGAATGTGCGGATTTCCCCTCCCGGGCACTGATCAGAGAGCATGATGACAGGCATCGTACAGCAGATCAAATAACTCTTCCAGCAGGCCATCAAGTGCACTGGCAATTTTATAAGCTGATTTGTGGTATCTTCTCTCTTCGTTTTCCTGTTCACACAGGACTTTGTGGAAGCAGATAATGTAATGAGTCAATGTTATTAGACAACATCATTACGCTGATTTCTCGTCAGTAGATGCTTAACACAGCAATTCATTTCTCACTGTAAAATCTCTCTACTCTTTCCTTCTTGCCTTATTTCTCCTTCCCTTCTTGCCCATTTTCCTTTATGTCTTCTGGACTTTGATACATCCTGAAAAGGCATGGACGTAAAGTTTTATGCACAAGCTCAGTCTCAGGAGGGCTGTGCCCAGACACTGTGAGCTTCATCAGCTTGAAACAGGCTGAACTAACCTCAAAAGAACTAGATTTTATCTTCTGAGAGACCGAATTTTTAACTAAAAGCAAAAAAAAAAAAAAAAGAAAGAAAATTTTAAAGCTTAGGTTCACATGCAAAACTGAGCACGCATGCCAACTAACATTTGTCCAAGCACTTCCTAAAACTCTCTAATGAGTACCACGTGTGGACAGCCAGCTATTGGCATGTACACACACTGCACTCATGGACCTCGTTGGCCATAAAGCTTTACATTTAGACCTTGGGCCCCTATCCCAAAAATATTGGCCTGATATATGAGACAGTTGTTGTCTTCAAGCAGCTATTACTAGCTATGAGTGATGGAGCAAATTCCTAGTATTTCTGTCACCATCTGTGCTGATATGCTTTAACAAATGTAATTGAAATATAGCTGGTGCAGCTTTCTCTGTGTGTAATGTAGGATATTGCTTTCTATGGCTCGAGAAATATTTTTCCTATCATACAGATGGGGGACAGGTAAGGAAGAAAGGGAAGGGTAGCTTAAATAATATTTTAAGTTACTCTTGGAATTTAACAATATATCCTGTCAGAACAGCTGAGCACAGCCTGGGGAGGTACATCTTATTAATATTTTTTTTTAAAAAATGTTCAATTTGTGAAAGCCAGGGAAAGGAATAAAACCCATTATTCTGGATTCAGAACACACTCATATTGCATGTAACAGCCACATGCTACCCTTGGTGCACCCTGGGGTCTGGAAACTGGGATCACAAGGCATGCTGGGAACCTGGTAGCCAAGGGGACTGCTGGGACTCCTCTCAGCTGGAGTCTCAGCCTTCGCCTCTGCTGAGGCTGCCATCACACATGCTATTAGTGTTCATTATATGCAAGTGTTCTTGTGATGTGGGTGCGTCTCCACCTGGAACGAGTTGAAAAAGCATAAAGGCCATCAAAGTGCTATCAGATGTTATTAACGTTTATCCCACTAAAATCTGGACTACATCTGAACTATTGGCACACAGATGACAAGTCCTACATCCTGTTAAGAATTTCCTGAGCCCTCAGTTGTAGTGTTCATGTGAGAGATGCTTCTGAATGAGTTGCCATTCTTTAAACAAATAAGTAGGGAAAAAAATAAAAGAGAGAAATATTTCTGGTGGTTTCACTAACGTCTTTTCAGCGCAGTCCTTGCATCTTCCTATTGCTGCTATTTTCTCTCCCATGAGGCTTTCCTGCATGACCTCCTTTGGCCTTCGTGTGGCTGTGGGTGATGAGGTCAGTCCTGCAGCCCGAGCACCCTGACCCCTGTGCTGATCTCCTGAGGGCTCTCCAATCACGGGCTGGCTGCACAAACCTTCCCCAGGCCAGAGGCTGCAGCTCTCGGCATGTTTTCAGCACCTCTCAAGAACCTCTTCGTCATATCTACATCTATACAGAAAATGTCTTCTTCTACCTTTGCTGTCATTTTCTCCCTCAAACCCTCCTGCCCAAACATTATTTTCCGCTTCTTCCCCTCATTCCTCCATCCCTCCCTCTACAGTTGTCACACCAGGAATACCTTCTTTTCCTCTCCTAAGTGCTCGTGACAGCTGCCATCTTGGCCCAATCAGGAGTGATTGATCCAGCATCCTTCAGTGCCAAGTGCATTTGATCTGTGAGGCTCTCCAGCTGGGTCTGTAATAACTCATATCCTTTGTGGGTTTCACATCAAGCAACTCTTTCCCCATCAGTCACGTCTTTCTTGATAGAAAAGTTCTTCCACGAAGCGCTTCACTGTTACTCCACTATCTCATGCAGCACATGATGGAAAAAGTTATTATGAAAAGAAGTATTTTGTATAGCTTTGATGCAAGCAAAGCTTATTTCCATGTCAATTTGGTCAAATAAAAACCTCTAGGGGAAGAGATTGTGAATTCTTCCAGGACTGAGGCCATGATAAGAGCAGTCAACTCATAAATATTTATGCCTGAGGCCCACTAAATGAGCTACTTTGCCTCATTTTCATTAACTCTGACGTTTTACTTACTGAGCTACATTCAAAGCCTGCTAAACAGACCGAACTCTTGCTATCAATGTCAGAACAATGCTGCTGCATTCCCCTCTGTCATCTGGGAGACTGTTTTCCAACTTTGATAGAAAGAAAATTAGGGCCAGATATTCCTGCTTGTGTGGGAGCAATGCTTCAGTGCACCTGTAAAGAAGACGAAAATAACGTTTAATCCCTGACCCTTGGATGTGTGTACAGCTCTCCATCCTGCTTTATGTCCCTGACACAATACAAGTGACCGTGTTACATTTCCTGCAAGTTGGCTGTCTTGTTTTCCTAAATCACATTTTTCTTGTGACATGCTTTGCAGAAACAGTGTGCTTGTTCAGGAAATCTTGGGAACTGGTTTATCTGCCTTGCACACGAATGTGAAATTGAATACCTCTCCAGAAATTAGGAGTACTGAGTATTTTTTGAACTAAATAACAATGCATTTCAATTCACTCCAGGCTAGGAAACCAGGTCAGAACGAGACCAAGAAACCCAATATTCTGTCTCCCTATTTTCCTCCATGCTCCTGCAACATTGCACACCTCATCTGTATTCTTTCACCTCTTTGCAGACAAGAGGGTTACTCTACATCCCTCATGTCAAAGTTGTTCCATATCTTTGTTTATCCTTTCTACTGGCCTATGTACTTTTTCTGCTTTTCCTATTCCTCTGGGAGGTGAAGGACCAGAGCTGCATGCTGTATTCAAGAGGAAAGAGCAGCATGATCTTGTAGAGGGCCATGGAGATGTGATTTGTTCTATTCCTATGAAATGTTCCTATATCACCAACAACTGATGTGCTCTATACAAAATAAAGCTGTTTACTGCCACCCGTTGGCCATAGCTAGAATGATTTTGTGCCTGGTCCTTTTTGCAAGTCTTGTCAAACTTTGCTTAGTCCTTAAAGTCCTTAAAGTAAATGTGGAGGTATTAAGGTACCAGACCAATGAGAAATCTGTAGAGGACAGATTCTGGATTAATACTTTTGCATAAAGGAGATCTCATTGATATGGAAGAAACTAGTTTCATGACATCAAGACCAGCTCTTACTAATGCTGGCAGTGTTAGGAGCATCACTTCTTTTCACTGATTTCTGAGAATTTTTGCTCAGTCCTACACTGATTTTAGTCCGAATACATAAATTGACATAATATGAGAGTAGCTTGAATAGAAGGACTTTGTACACAACGCTACACTCACGGCAAAGATCAAAAAGTTAAGCAGAATTCCTTCCAACTGCTGTATTCTTTATTGTTCTTATAAAGCACGTTTCTATACATCATCATTCATTATATATATAGCATATCACCAGTGCTTAATCACAGCTAATTATTAATAACAAGTGCTGTATATGAGTTACTATTCACAGTGATTGAAACAGCATTTTTTGTCATTTAAATGTTCTTAACATCTCATCTTCAAATAGCAAACTTGCTATGGAAAATAATGTGCATTCTGTTACAATCAAGCATGCTTTAATATCTAAAAATGTAATTCCCACTCAGTGTGCATGCGTATAATTTACATGCTAAGAGGCAGTTAATTAAAGTCAGTGGTTTCTTTTATAGAATGTGTGTATATTTTGACTTAAAAAATGATTGTTGATGGCTTTATTCAGATTACAAATAACATAAGAAAAATTTGAAAAAAAACATTATTACCATACTGCTGTGCTTCACTACAGAATCTTCACCTCATCCCAGAGAAATCGGTAGAGTTTTCTTTCTATGAACGGGTGACAGAACCCAGAAAAGTCAAGCACTCTGTGCAGAGTAAAACCTGAACTAGAGGAGAGAACTGGAATTGGTGTACCCAGGCCATCATGTTTCTTTAATGGCAAAGATGGAGCTCCATCCCACCTAGAGGTAGGATGTATGCCTTGCCCAGGTGGCTTCTCAAGAGCAAAACTTGTCGCAAGGACTTTTATAGCTACACACCGTGAATCACATCTTGACTCTGGAATGAGCACAGATACGGTAAGCGGTGGTGGAAAAGGAATGCTTTCAGCCCTGCACAGATGGGTGCCATTCTGAATGATTTATGGACCAGGGACAGAGAAAGAAGTGAAATTTTGGTTTTCTTAATTTTAAAATTCTTCTGGATGGCATGAAAACATGATGTTTGCAGTACACGCAACCATGACAAAAGAGCAGTGGGTTCATACTTCTTCCTAACTCTCTCTGCTGATGAACCACGTTACAACAGCACGTGCAGTTCAGCACCAAGAGCCATGATCCCACTGTCCCTGGCTGCAGGCAGGGTGCCAGGGCGAGGCAGCGATCTGGGCCCTGCTTGAACAAGCGCTGGAAAAATTCCCAAACTGAGAGGATAGGAAGCATATTGAAAGTCAGAGCTCTGCAAAAGAAGCTGGAGGGTGCTGGCAGGGAGAGCTTTCTGCTCTTTCATCATGCATTGTCTTCTTTTGCCATTTAGGAGATGGGACTCTTGTTGGAAGCTACTCCTTGGAGATGCCTATGCCAAGAGTCTCTTGCAGCATGCAACCAGTTTACAGCAGATTGTCACAGGAAATCAGAAAATATGCCTCCTGCAAGCCCAAGGCAGGGAATGGGAATGCACAGGAACAGTTTAATCACATTGCAGCGGCCACTGCGTACAAGTGAGGGAGAAATGACTATGCTTATTTTGGATATATCCGCTTTGATGGCATCTTTTTCTTCCCACAGAATGAAATCACCTTTTTATACAAGCCAATTAAGCGTTCTTGGCCCAGCTTAAAAGCAATGAAGACAATTTCCATGCCAATAATAATATAGAGGGAAAAAAACATGAAGAACTTGGGATGTTCCAGTTGTGTATCTCCAAATCCAATAGTTGTCAGGGTGATAAAGCAGAAGTAAAAGGCTTCCTGAAAATCCAAACCGGTTTCCCAGTTTGGAAGAATAGCAGCTGCACAGGAGATGTACACGAAGATAACCAGCACCATTAACACAATGGGCACATCTAATTTTTCTAATTCTTTTCCTATTTTGTCAAAATTCTCAATTACTCTGGTCATTGTTTTTCCCCTGTTTAATTCAGGGCATGAGCTCCATCTCTCTATGTTTTTACTTCTTGATTGTTTTTTGTATTCATTTTCTCTGGCAATTAACATTTCAAAAATTTGGGTATTATGATATTTGGTTGGCTTCCTTTTAACAGCTGACTGACTTTTCAGCATTTCCACAATACTCAGGGGTTCATTCATGTCTACTTTAGACAGCACTCTGGATTTAGATCCATCTCTTCTGATACAAGTGGATCCAGAACAGAATTTAGAGGCTAAAATTTTTGACTGCAGCTTTCTGAATTCATTGTAAGACTTCGACAAGACAGTTGCAAGGATGTCTCCCATATCTGTCAGGACCAAGAACATCAAAGGGATGCCAAATAAAGCATACAACATACAGAGGTATTTTCCAGCCCTTGTCACAGGATAGATATTGCCATAACCTTGAATAAAAAAAGGGTAAGAGAAGGGAAAGGGAGAGAGAAAGAACATCATTATTTATTTGGTATTCACCTGTCCTGAGGTTTTACTATTGCAAATTTTAAAGAGCCATTTTTTAGTCCAGAGCATACTGTCCTTTTTGGGTTTGCTTTGAAGCTGTTTGAATTTCTGTCTCAAAGACTAATGCAGATATCTTAACTCTTCAGGCACTCAGAGGTTTGGAGTTTTCCAGTTCTGTTGAACTAACTCTTCATACTGTATCTGCATGGGCTGTTTGGCTTAACTGTCTGACAACAGGAAAACATTTAGGGAGGAGAAGCAAAAATTTGGGGCTAGTCCATGAGCAGGATACAGCCCATGCCCTGCTGTGGACCATAATCAGGAAGATTTCCTGATCTGGGAATATGGGTTAGACAAGGTCCAGAAGGAGAAACAGCAGGAGAGGTCCTACTTTGCTTTGCCAAAGCTACTCATCATGAATGGTAAGCTAGTAGAATAGCTTTAAATTGTTCCTAGCTCATCAGATCTGTCTGTAATGGTATGTGCTGTGTTGACATTATGTTTGTACTGGCTTTGTAATTTTCAGAGTCTCTTACATGTACGCGGAAGACAAAAGGGCAAGATGAGGGAATATTTGTTTATCACTTGAAGAAATGCATGCTTATTCTAGAGTACCGGAACATACAAATACGAATTACGACAAATAGAAAAGTAGTACCAGCCACACAGCCTTAGTGATGCACAATATGGTAGTAGAACATAAGCTCATTCCCTAAAATTAGTTTGGCTATTTAATTTTCCTTCATCTAACGTTTGGCTAGGAATATTAATTTGAAAATAGTGCTTTTCCATTACAGTGGGAGAAAATACCTGCGTTATGTTAGTTTTACGTATTAGTTCAACAACCATTTTTCTTCTCATCCCCCAAGAAAACATAAAAGACTTCTCTCCCTTCAAAAACTCAGCCTGAATGGTGAAATCACTAGCCTAATCAGGGAGATTACTAGCTGGTGTGCTGGGGTGTGGTTTTCTTCCCAGTCTTTGGCCACTCACTAGGGGCAGCTACAGCCTGTGGTGTGAACTCAGCCTTGGCTCCTACTTTGCTGTGAGACAGACTATTTATTTTTCTACTATGCTGCTTCTTTCTGGTGAACTGGGAATGCTAATGCTGCTGAAGAAGCTGGGGAAGATTGATTGCTGCAGTTATTGTTACAGAGTGAGTTTCTTTTCTTTCTTCTTAATTTCTTTACATCAGAAATTTTAATAACTTGTGTTACTGCAGATAACAAACCTCCTGCAATGGAAACAACCACCTCTTAGCAACTAATAATTTATGCATCCTTGTCTCAATGCTCAGCTTAAAACCTGGGGGTGCTGTGTTAATGCTTGATGACATAAAGGCATCATAATAATGTTGTTTAGAAACGAATGGGTCGCTTGGGTCAGTGTGTTTGGGAGCATTTCTGCAGTCCCATGTCAATGGAAATGGCTAAGTATTCCTAGGCAAGAGGTTTTCAACAACATGGTTTTTCACTTGTTTGCTAAAGTCAAAGCTTTCTGATAAAAGGTACTCTTCCAAATGTTCCTTACTGCTGTGTTTGTACTGAGAAGTATTCACGGGGGGGGAGGATTCAAGTGTGTATCTCCAGCATGTTTCTGAACTATTAAGGTATTCAAATGTGCCTGTGGAATAAAAAATGTGTCGCTATCTATCAGAGACAGAAGCCCTTCCGTGTGTAGCACTGAGAGGAGCACGCTCTGCAAGAGCCAGCTGTGCTCTCAGGGGCTGCAGAACACTGAGTTTGAAGACAGCTACCAAAATTGTCAGTGACCAAGGATCAAGCCTCTGCTGTCACAGAGACAGTGAGTCTTCCTTGCTCCAGTGAACACGTGAACTTTTATGTTATTCTTCATGTAGAATGATCAGTTTTTCTTCTGTGTTAAAATGTGTACCTGTACTGGGATCTTGAGTATATCCTAATGCAGCACAGAAATGTATGCAACACAATACAATGCTGTGTGACTACTTCCCACCCAGCCTTGATTCTGACAAAGTATTTAGATGCTGTCTGAGCTTGCGTCTGAGAAACGTTAGCTAAAGGGATAAAAGTAACTTTGGGAACGAGCATGAGGAGTTGCATTTAGCAATGCAAAAGAAGCCAAGACCAGATCAGATGTTTCTGTTTCATCTAGGTTCTGCTTTGAAATATGAAATCAGAAGGGAAGACTTCAGAGGTGTGATTTAAAGATCACTGTGTGCTGTCAGACCAGAAAAGTGTGAACAGCAGCATGGTCAATTATAGAGCCGTAGGTTTACAAAGTGGTTCTAGACATAAATAACTAAGAAGCAATTTAAAAGCAGTGTACACGTAATGAATTATCTCTTCCAGTAAAGAAAGCATTACCTAGCACAACACACAGTAGTAGAAGAAATAAGGTTTAACTGAAAATTGTGTTGTCTCTCACCATAATATAATAGTTTTGTGCACATGTCACGTGAGCACAAGTTATAGTATGCATGCAATGATGCAGTTAATTAGCTTGTGGCATCGTTATTTCCTAAACTGCAACTTGCCCCTGTGACTCAGCTACACCTCTGCAACCTGTGTTTGCAGCATCCCTTGCAGTCTCATCATCAACACTCAGGAGAAAACTTCAAGGGCATTTTGGGAATTTTTTTTTTTTTCTTCCTTCCCTTTAATTCGCTGGAAGAAATGCATTAGAGAAAGCAGTGTGGCATTTGATTCTGCAGGGGGTTACTTTACCTCCAGACTTACCCACAGTGGTGAATACTGTGCAGCAGAAAAAGAGAGATCCAAAGAAAGTCCATATATCTTTTGGATTGACAAACCAGTCTCGGTTAGCTGTGTTGAGCAGTTTATGGATTTGATCCTTAAATAACTCCTCATTTTCCGTCATGTTATCTGTTACAGTAACAAGGGGAGATGCACTGAGAGTTTGCAGACTGCCAGCCCGGGAGCAGCCAGACTAAGTCTGTTATTCCAGGGAAGTTTGCTCCAGCTGAGGGTTTGTTCTGATTTTTTTTAGAAGATAAAAATATTCACCTCGTGCACACACCCTATTGAAAAAATCAAATGTGTCCAGTGGCTCATTGAGCCAGCACAGCTTCCTGAGCAAAAGCCCAAGCCCACGTAAAACCCCAACACTGATCCATAAGGATTTCCAGCCCTTCTCCTCCCCCCTACCCTTCCATCAGCACAAGTGGGTCTGGGGATCAGCCCTGCAAATGCCTGCATCCAAACATCCCATCAAGGCATGCTCAGGTAGGGATGCTCAAAGATGGGACAAGGGAGCAAGGAGAGACTTTCTGAGACAGAGAATCTGGTCCCCAACAGGCAGAGGGAAATGCCATGGAAATCTCAGCTGCCTCTAGACCTCATGGAATGAGGGCAAAAGGGAGAATGCAGGTAGATCACAGAAAGTCTTAAGTATATACAGTCAGGAGCACAGGGACTAAGGCAGCCTACAGTCAAAATCACAGTCAAGGAAAATAAGCAAACAATAGCAGTTGTTAGCTAGGCACAGAGAAAATCCCATTTGCAGACTCAGCTGTTATTGTTTTGAATAATGTCTTCAAAAGCCAAAGATTTCATTCAAAAAGCAAAGGAACGAGTAACTCCACGTACAGTTAAGTCATTTTGCTATTCTGATACATACCTGATAAATCTCTGGAGATGTACAACAGCTGCTGCAGAAAATGTCTATATTCTTCACTCAAATCGACCTGCCGGTTACCTTCAATGTGGGAAAACATGAGAGCCCCAAGAAAAGCATAGATCACAAGAGACAGAATGAAGCAGGCATGTGGAAATACTGCCCAAAATATTCTTTTGCATGCCCTTTTGCCTCGCAGAGGCTGTGATGTTGATGCCATCCTAAGCTCTTTTTTCTGTTGTTTTTGGTTATTTGTTTAGAAGACAGCTTTTAGAAACAAGGAGGAGAATGTGAAAGCTTTCACATCCTAGAAAAGCTTCTCCTGTGAAAAGGGATTGTTCTGCCTCAGGCTTTCAGATCACATGTCTTCTAAGTGGAGATCGCACTGCAGTCCCAATGGGAAAGGAGCACCACTGATCAAGCCTCAAAGTATTTCTCAGCTGATGGCATGTCACTCTGTGTCCCAGAGTCACCACTGACCAGGCACTGCTGTAATGCACAGGGATTGAGAACTGGCTGACTGGCCGAGCTCAGAGGGTAGTGATCAGCGGCACAGAGTCCAGCTGGAGGCCTGTAACTAGCGGTGTTCCCCAGGGGTCGGTGCTGGGTCTGGTCTTGTTCAATATCTTCATCGATGACCTTGATGAGGGGATAGTGTCCACCCTCAGCAAGTTTGCTACAAAGCTGGGAGGAGTGGCTGGCATGCCAGAGGCTGTGCTGCCGTTCAGGAAGGNGAGAGGCTTGGTAATCTGGGTCTGTTCAGCCTTGAGAAAAGGAGGCTGAGAGGGGATCTTATTAATGTCTACAAATGTCTGAAGTGCAGGAGGCAAAGGGACACGGGGAATCTCTTTTCAATTGTCTGTGGGGACAGGACGAGGAGAAATGGACTAAAACTGGAGCATAGGAAGTTCTGCACCAATATGTGGAAGAATTTCGTCATGGTGTGGGTTACAGAGCGCTGGAATAGGTTTTCCAGGGAGGTTGTGGAGTCTCCTTCCCTGGAAACATTCAAGACCTGCCTGGACACCTACCTGTGCAACCTGATGTAGGGAACCTGCTCTGGCAGGGGGGTTGGACTCGATGATCTCTCGAGGTCCCTTCCAACCCCTACAATTCTGTGATTCTGTGATTTCCAAATTCTATGGGTTTCTCTGGGGGCCAGCTCCTTTACATCTTCTCAATCTGAACTACAGTTTCCCACTGTTTCATCAGAAACTTTTTTCCAGCTCCCTGGAGGGAAAATACGCACCGAGCAATGGGTTTCTATGAAGAGTTCTTCCAGAAATGGACACGGAGATTTAAAATTAATCAAGAAAAGGAGTTGATGTTGTTGATTGCTGCTGCCTCTGGGTAGAGCGTAGAACAAATCGGATGGCTTAATAACTTCTTTCTGTATCATGTAATATTTGTGGGAGATTTTTCTCAAAAAAAAAAAAAAAAAAAAAAGGCAAGGAGGTTTTGGCCAGTTCTCCTTTGATTAAAATCCTCCCATTAATTCAAACTCTCATTGACCTTAGTAAGTAAGAAATGACATTCAGTTCAGTGTTAGTGATCCTTGTAAATTGCATTCAACATCACAAACTAAAGCTTTCCTTTCATCCATCCCTCTAGAGCAATGAGCAGCATTGCTGCCCTTTATACTGTTAACAGCAGTAGTACAGGGAGTTGGACTTTACTGAAAGATGTTAAATATTTCATGTGAAACTGAGGCAGCCTTGCTCAGCCAAGACCTACTGAGCTATTTGCAGGCAGAACATCCTCACTGTGAAGTAATACCACATGGCTACAGTGATTTCTTCTTGGTCAAACTCTCAGAAAATTGGATCATGAGATATCACCTGCTTGTTAATATGGCAGCCTCCACTATAGAAAAGAGGCTTTCAGGACCAAGACAAAAATAAACTTGTGTGCTTGCTACTTTTCTGGTTTTCTGAGTATCTGACTCAACAGTACTGTGTTCTTTTTGTTTGTTTTACAACAGATTCATAAATCCTCTTATCATCGTCAATTTTTAATTATTTTTTTGTTTGTCAGCCCTGAAACATGGGGCTGAAAACTGCTACTGTTTATACTTAGTAACAGATCTTCCTGAGACCATGCACTTTGAGACAATGTGCTTGGACTCTGTGTCCTTACCCAAGGAACACAGGACACAGGGCAGATGACAGATTGAAGGACAAGGCTGGCTTTTCTGGGTGAGTTCTATACGGAGTGGGTGACAGTGATGTAGAAGCTGACAGGGACTACTTGCATTTCTAAAGAAGTTTGACAGAGTCCACTCAATTTTTTTTTAAAGGCATTAAATAACAATGATGTGGTAAAAGGTCTTCACAGGAAGGAATAAATGATTAATAGAGAGGAAGAGAGGGCAGGATCAGTGGTGGCATCATGCATGGCACTGTGCTGGAACTCTGCCCTTACACATGCTCGTTATGGAGAGGGCAAACAGGGAGCTGACAACATCTGCTAATGGCATGATGCTGTTCAGAGCAGTAAGACTGATGGCAGATTGGAAAAAATCGTAGGAGGATCTGAAGATGACTAGCAGTAACATGGCAGATAAAATCAACACAGGTACATGTCACGTGGGATAAACAATCCTCCCTTCACATAAACAAGTGATCAGCTCTGGGCTGACTGTCACCACTTGGCAGCAAGGTCTTAGGGCACAATGCACCACAGCTCAGCCATGTCAGATCCGTGGCTGGTGGTGGTCAGCAAGGCAAGCACATGTTGGGAGAAACAGACGGAGACCAAAGAATAGGATATCCAACTACTACTGTACAAATGCATGGTGTGCCCTTATCTGGAGTACTGTGTAGTTCTGGTACCCATTAAAATGGAGAAGTTTCAGCAGCAATGAGGATGATGGAGGGTATGAATGACTCTCACATGAGGCATGGCCAAATAGTGTCATTGACTCATGGAAAAAAAAAAACAAAGAATAAGCCTGAGGGATATATAATAGCAGTCTTCAAGCTTCTGGATGGTTTGAGAGAGTGGGTAAGTCACCAGCTCTTCAGGGCCTCTTATGAGGATCATCCAGTGAAGCAAATAGAAATCTGGTTCAAAACAAAGAGGTTGGTTTTCACCTGGCTGGAAAATTCCTTGCCAAAGATGTTGGGTTTATATGCATTAAAGGGGATGGTGGAGAGCTGTTTAAAGCACCATCTCCAAGTTACCAAATAGGCAGGTCAGATGGGGTTCACCAAGCCCCTGGAACTGAAAATTGTTGGCAGCTGGGAGAGTGAGGTGGGGCACTGGGCCAAATGGGCCCTACAACTGAGGCAGTATACTCACATTTATGCCCAGTATGATAATTCTGACACAACTTGTCCAGTGGATTTTTTTCCCCTGTATCTCTGATATAAATCTGTCCCCTCCAAAGTGCTTTAAAATCTTCTCGGCTTCCTCCTATACATAGTAGGATTGCAAAATATTTAGCAATTCCCAGGAGCTTCTCAGCCATTTGCAACATCAGGCTCTGAGCTTGTAACAATGAGAAAATTTAATAAAAGTACATTCAGAGATGACTTCTACATTATTTTCTTTATCTAAACCATTTCCTACTCTTGCTGTATTACACATTTGAATTCAGTTGCTTAAAAGCAAATCCCACTAACCACAGATTTTTCCAAATTGAGTGACTGGTACTTGTATTGAGATAGGGTTTTTTTTGTTTTTGTTTTTGTTTTTGAAATACACATTTCCTATTCACGTTAATGGACAGCAAACCTGCACTATTCCTAACTTCCAGTGCTTTGAGGGCAGATGTGAGTACTCTGAGGGTGCTGCTTGAAAGGAAAGTTTGTGTCCACAGCTGTAAGGTTTAATTATTCCAGTACAAATATATGCACATAAAAATTCATATTTTATCTGATTTTCTTGGAATACAAAGGTTAAACCAGGAAAGTCATTGTTTGTGCAGTGAGAAGCCATTCAATAAAACTCTTCAGACATCGAGTCACCTAGCGTGTTGCCAGAGACCTGCTGTGTTTACTTCTGTTCTGCGAACAGAACGCTGTTGGATCCCGGGTGCTGTGCTGTCAAATACTCAAGTGTGGCAGCTTCCTCTTTTGTTAAACAAAGCCAAAGTGACTTGAAAGAGAGTGAGAGTCTTATTAGTGAAAAATGGCATCAGACTGAAGGGAATATTATTTGATAGAGGGGTAAGACCCCAGCTTGGCAGCATTTCATGACAAAGAGAACTTAAAACCTTCAGTATGAGATTGGATGTTAGCAAGGACTACAGGGGAACTGATCCATTGCCGCTAGAATGCGCACCCAGTAATGTATTTTCAGAATGCTCCAAAATACTTAGATAATCAAGCCAATAAGAGTGTTTCTGTATAATAGTGATAGTAGACCCAAGCAGAACAAAACCAACAACCAAAAACAAAACACACACATACAAAATAAAACCCAAAACAACAAACAAACTACACCAAGTAGCGGTAATAGTTGTATTCTGTGTAACCATTGTTATTTTTGATCCCCAGAAGTCACCCTGCTGGGTGAGGAAGGTGAGGGGTGTCCGTGGGTCCCAGAAGCAGCATCTGGGAGCCTTTCAACCTCTCTCACAACCCTCTCCTTCCAACCTACCACACTTTGAGGCCTGCTCTTGGGACATTTCAGCCCACAAATGGGCACAGTGTGCACGGACTGCTGGATGTGCGGCACATGCTTTCCAGGTACCCTGCAATTATTTTTCTTCTCCTAATTCCAACCACATTCCCCTGGAGGATGGCTTTCCCTGTTTCCTCCAAATGCTTTCTGCTGTCCCTGCTGTCCCCTCTTACCTTGAGCTGCTGGAGCGGGTGTGTTGTCGATAGTAAATCTCCCAAAATACAGTCAAAAAGGCAAGTGTTTAGAAAGGAGACTGATTTACTCAAGGTGCAAGGTGGAATATTCCCACAAATCAAGCGCACAGTCTTTAAACTAGCTTCTACTTACAGTCCCAAAAGTTTTCACTACACACCTACCTAATACATAAGTCACATCTACTTATTACATATTCTTAAGACTCTGTAGGTGTGAGGTTACATAACATATTTAAACCTTCTGTGCTTGCGCAGGGGTCTTTGGTTGTCATCTGGGGAGGTATTCCACTCCTCACTTTATTCATATTTGGGCCCAAGGACACTTAGTCTCTTCTGATTAGTTACTGTTTTGGACTTGTGCTTCATCTCAAGAATGTCTGATGCCTTGTTATTTCTTATTTATGGACATCTTGAATCTTTGAAGAAAAACAACCTGTCTTGGGCAGGTTGCTTATCCTCAATAAGCAGAACATCCGGAACTCAAAGCAAAGCTTCAACCTTGAGCAAAATACCTCTGCCAGACAAAACTGTCAGAAACTGGCTTTTGAGATATCAGATGGAGAAATGCATTAATTGGCTGCAGAGAGACTGGATTCCCCAGCTCGCTTTATATCCACCTGTAAAAGTCTCAGCTTCTGCTTGAGTCAAGTGCTTGAGCTTGTAACCTCTGGGAATATTTGAGAGTACTCAGGATGAGCATCCTGACACTGCACACAATACTAAGTGGATTTGAAGATGTCCAGGACTCGCGCCCTGAATAGGAGCGCTTCCTATTTCATTCTTTGCTCACATGAAAGCCAAGCAAGCAGTCTGACCATTCCCTTTATGGGAGGTAAACATTTCACGTCACCCCTATGCCCCAGGAGCAGCCAAGATTTGAGAATTAGTACTTTTTCAGCACAAGTGAAAGTTACATAGCCGGAAAACACCTAAGTCCCCTGACTTTTTCATCTGGTGACTGAACAGCAGGACCAGCCTTAATTTGCAATCTTCTTCCTTCATCCTCCTCTTGCTATAAGACCATGTGCTGAGTGAGACTGGAGCTGATGGGACCAAGAGGGGAAGCTGCTTCTGGACAAAAATAACTCAGCCCCCAAATTTCCTTGCTCATTTCGTTGCTCATTTATTTCCATGACTCCTTTGAAGGATGCAATAACGCCTTGTGGTGTTATAACGAGGTTAATATCTCCATGAGTCACCGGGTAAGACCTCACCACAAATGAGACGCGGTGCAGGAGCCCTGCGCTTGCAGATAAGCAAAGGGGATTACCGAGGTTCAGCTACGTGTCTTATGCCAAAGTCTTTACTGAGTTAATGTAGTGAACGTAATGCTGGTATAGTGGAAACTATCTCAGCCCAGTAGTTTCATTTTAAGGCAAACAAACTCCCTGTGGAGAGATCGGAAAACTGCTTCTTTGGAATTTAATTAACATTAGAGTATGTAAGATTATATGCTGCATAAAAGCTAAGCATCATGATTCATGTCAACAGAGCAATTTTACACTATTTGAACTGGCAAAAAAACCCAACACCTTAGATTCAAGATGACAAGCCTACTCTGCTCCTTAAATAAAAAGATTTATTCTTTATTATTAATGTGGCACCATACGTCCATAAGCAGTTTAAAAGAGGGGATTGTAAAACCTCCAATACAGGAACAAGCTTTTAGCTGTAAATATCCATCAGCATGCATCCCACATTGTCTCTGTGAGTGGCAGAGACCCTCTCAATTCTCAGCATGCAAAACATTAATGTAAAACCATCTACTGAACTTATTTCTGATGTCAGGTGCACGCACACTTAAACAGCACACGGATAAGTAGTTGCGTATTGCAGGATGTACTGTTGGATAAATATTACCAAGAACATGGAGGCCAAAGCTGTATTTGGAACAATTAATCCCAAAACTGCACTATTCACAGCACTTTCTGCCCTCAGCCATCCACTGCACTGCCTAAATCACAATCAGACACCTGTCTGCTTCCCACTGTTGGCAATGAGATGTAGAGTTATGTCAGTTGCCCAGAGTTTCTTGAACTTCAAGGTAAATTTTCCATCACTTGCTTTCATGCTGATGTTTCTAATGACTCTGTAAGTAATTTCTTTTCCCATTTTTGAATGAAGCACTCTTACGATATTTTTATTCCCATTATCCTACCACTCATTAGCCTTTGTGGATTCAGGGAGTGGAAGATCATTTCAGAGATGGGTGTGCCTTGAGCCATCATCAAGCTGACACTTCTCTACAAATTTATTTCAGTTCTACTGATTTCTTTCAGCTTTGAACAAGGATACATGAACTTCTCAAATCCTATCCCACCCATTTCAGCTATTACACCATTAATTATCTTATCCTTTGCTATGCTGGCCCTTAAAATGTTTTTAGCAGTCATGGGAATAGCTCCTAAGTGCTTTTTAGTGATGCAGTAAACAACATTTTACCACCTTAGTGGGAAACACTCTTTCAAGCTCTGTGCCCATCAAGTGAAACTTCACGTGTTTAATTAGCTCAAGCCACAATTCCTTGGTGATGCCTGTGTTGATGAGTAAGACTGCATTACAAAAATGCCTTCTGCAATTTTTTTTTTTTATAGAAAGGAATGTAGCATTTAGATCTGCATACAAAATTGCCCATCATTTCTGAGGATCTTGCTATGAAAACTGAATGTGTGGAATGAAGTTTTTTCTTCCACTCATCTCAATAAAAAAAATGAGCTTCAGCAGCTCTTCAGAATGAGTCACCCAGGCCAAAGACCCACCCTATGCCATGAGCTCAGCAGGTTCACCAAGGTCATCTCATTCCCAGGGACCACAGCTCTTGCCCAGACTGCCTGGCACCCAGCTACCCAGCTGCCTGGCACCCAGCTGCTGGCCAAAAGCCACAGAAATGGCATTAACCCAGCGCAGCCCTCTCCACGGCCACTTGGGTGTCTGGGACAGATGAGTGTAGCAGATTAACTGCAGGATGAATGTAAATTCAGGGAGGGTCATTGCTTGGTGCCAGCCAAGACCAATTCCTTGTACTATACTGTTAGAGGTGGAGTTTCAGGGAAGAACAGCAGCTCATTGCAAGCTTAGGCTGGAATATGGACTTCAGACTTCAACTAAACTAAAAGACATGAGAAACATTTCATAAGAAAAAGGGTCAGGGGCTGTGCAGTTGGGAGAAACATTTGCATAGTTGTCATAGCAGGGATTTCAGATGGACCTTAACGCCCTGGGCGTGCACAATAGGGAGGAAGCTGGGCTGCAGGTGACTGGGCATCCCCACAGAGCACCTTGCAGTGCCTTCTGAGCGTTGCTGCCTTTTCACAGCTTTTCCAGGCTAACTGCTGGTGACACGAGAACTACAGGTGATAGCTGTCCTCGTGCTGTCCTCCTACATACTCAGCTGCTGACCTCCAGCTGGCAACACGGTGGTATCAGCTCACTGCAGCTGCTGGGTATCACATCTCACCTGCCAGGATTTCTAGGTCATTACGCCCGCACTTCTAGATTACCAAAGACCAATCCCTGTGGAGGCATGCATATACTCACCAAATTTCAACATTGTGCAGAACTATGTTTCTCCCTGGATGACCCCATTCTTAAGGAGAGGTCAAAGGGATCCTTTCTTCCATGCAGCCTCTTCCCTTCTTGAAAGCTGCTGGTGCCCAGAAGGTCCCCTGAGAGAAGAGATATCTGGTCACAACACCAGTAAGATAGGGTAGGATACAATCTAATCCAATCCAATACAACGGTTCAGTTGGAAGGGACCTCCAAAACTGATCATGTCCAATTTTCTGACCACTTTGGGGCTAACCAAAAGTTAAAGCATATCATTAAGGACATTATCCAAATGCCTCTTGAATATTGATAGGCTGTGCATCATGTTAGAAGACCAGCCCTAGCAGCTGGCTGGAATGTTGACCCCAGGCAGATGCCGTCACACTACACCTGCAGATCAGCTTGTCTGGCTGATAAGCCACATCTTAACTAGCTCAGAGGTGCTGTACACAACGTGGGCACAAAGCCCACTGTCTCATTTCCACGTGTCAGGGGTCTCAGTCGTGTCTAAAGCTTGGAAACACAACACAAACACTGCCAACTGTAAACTCGGCCAGACTGGGTCCCCTCAATAAGACATTGCTGCTGTAAGAGCCTTGGCAAGTGGTGTCTAAAACAAACCTTGTGTTCTTTGCTAGCAAAACCACTGCTGCAGAGCTCAGCAAGCCAATACGTTAATGCTGGTGACATTGGCCAAGGAGATGTGTAATTATGCTTTCAGGAAGGCTTGCTGGCATACACCACGCCATCGCTGTGGGTCACTTCTGAAATAACTGTCCTGCAACAGCTACCGACCCACAGGGCCTTATGGACAAAAGGTAAAGAAAAATGCATTTAGATAGAAGGGGGAAAAAATCGCAAGTACTGTGATTAAACAGCAGAACAGGGGCCCAGAGAGGTTCTGAAATCTCAGCCCCTGGAGACTTCCACTGTCCAGCTGGATAAGGCCATGAATATAGCCTGAGCTAGTTCTGAAGTTAGGAACAGAGACCTCCAACCCAACCTACATTCATCCGTAACTTTTAGTCTAGCACCATGGTATGCTTTGTTTCCTTGTCCTTGTACAACCATTAGAAAACATCCATCTCTAAGTCAATCAGTCATTAGATGAAAGCTTCCACAACACAGCAGCCCACGACGCTCTAGGCACTGTTCTTTAAAGCTCCTTGAAAAGGTTACAGAGGGTTATCCAGCTGGGTCCCAAAAGTTGGGCCAAATGGAGATACTCAGCATTTTGTTCTGAAGGTGACTCCTGCAGCTGCAAGCATCTGAGTTAAGGGCACATGGAGCTGAGATGGTGCATTATCTGCTGGTGTGATTCTCTGAATACTGCTCTTAGGTTTATGACTGATTTCTGTGGGTTTACCGGCACCTCTAGGAGCTGCTCTGGGAAGGAACTAGAGAGCTGCCAGAACGTGCCACTGGCCAATGTTTGTAGAAACATTTCCAAATTGAATGAGGAGTTTGCTAAAACCTGCACAATGTTTCAGGCTATGAAAGAATGGATGAAGCATCTCAAAACCAGTGGCCTTGGTCAGAACTGAGATCTGTTTTCAAATCTGCAGGAAGAGAGCTGCCAAAGGAGCCTCATCCTGAAATTTCATTTCGGCATTGTGGAGAACTTCTCTCCTTCCTTGTGGTCGGATGTTTACATAAACAAAAGTAAATTATCGTGGGAAGTGCACTCTGCAGTTTTGGACCCTTTTCACCCTTCTGAAATGATCATCATTTTCGTTCATTAATTTGAGAGTGAAGTTGCTCGCAGTCCAACACTAATAGCAGAAATACTCCATTTATACCAATTAAGCATTCAACTTAGTGCTTTTATATAGCTGATTTGTAGCAGAATTTGGTCAGACTCTGCTTTCATTTAAACTTATTTAACCCATTTTAATGGACATAAAAGCAGAATTAGCTTTTTAAAGTTTTTTAATAAGGCATTGCAGATGTTCTGTCTGTAGGCTCATCACTCAAATCACACTTCTGTTTCCTGCTTGGCTCCTCTCTGACTTTCTCTGTCCCAGAACTTGCTGCTCTCTGCTGTTTTGTAGGAGAAATGTACAACACATACAACATATAGTATTGCAGAGGGAAATCCCAGCCCAGGGAGGAATTATGATCCATTTTAAAGATACAGTTCAGATGGATAAGTTGAATACTCAGAAGGGCTGTGTTAAGGCTGCTGGTGTAATGCTGGCTCATCCCCTTGAATATTCGCATGGAGTTTCTGTATTTAATTTATATGAACACATCATGTACTTTTTGCCAGGATTGTGCCCTCATTCAGTGGACCAAATGGGTACAGATTCCTTAGTGATCATCCACAATATTTATTTTAGCTTTAGGTCCATTCATCAGCAGCTCTACAATATGGCATATTTCAGCCTCAATGTTCAAGTTGAGATCATGCTTCTGGAAAAAGCACAGCCTGCATCCCCTTGGGGATGCCTCTGGCCACCTTCTTTCCTGGGACCACGCAGTTCCTCATGATAAGACGCCCCTGGAGGAAGGTCCAATGGGACAGGCTGAGGTCATGGTCAACCCAAGTGGCCCTCAGAGAGGAGGTCACTCAGGAGCAGGGCACCTGAATTGGTCATGCAACAGCAAACCATTCCAGCTGGCATCTGCCAGGGCAACTTCATGGCGTTCACAGCTTCAGCTGAGTGTGTGCTACATAACAGACACCCAGAACATTCATATGAGCAAGACTGACCCTCCGAAGGGTGAATACATCAGCTGTATGGCTCTGCTGTGCTGGAGAAAGCTTCCATGCAGCAGAGCCAGGTTGGGCTTCCCTACTGCAAGCAGCAGGAAGCAAGTTAGTATGAAACTGTACAATGGCCTTGCTGAGGACAGCAGGTGTAAGAAGCTGAGACACTGAGGCTGCAGTGCACGTCTGTCTACTTTAAGAGGAAGACAGCATCTTTCTGAAGAAGATCACCAGTTGAAGATGCTCTCACCTGTACATGCAAGGCCCACCTTGCCCAGCTTACAGCAGATTCCTGCAAACAGCTGTGCTGGACAGACAGAGAAGGGATGAATTGTGGTGTAGGACAAGCAGCCAGAGCACTGAATTCATGGTCAAAAAAAAAAAAAAAAAATCACCTATGTTTAGAAATGCGCCTTGGCAATGAACTTCTCTGCTTGCAGAACCCGGTTGCAGTGGTTCCTAAGCAGCACATCTGCCATCAGCCCCGAGCGAGGTGAGGGCAGGAGCAGGACCTGCAGAGCCTGACATCTCCCTCCTGCTATTCCCGTCAGCAGCTGCTTAGGAAAGGGTACAAGAACAAGGCGAGCATGGAGTGATATTTTCCCAGAACAGCCCTTTAGCCTCAAGCAATCTGAAGTTCATGAACTTCCTGAGCCATAGATGGTATCTCTGAGACAAGGAAATCATTTCAAACATTTCCAGGACCTTGAAAGAAACAGGAGTTCATCGGGAGGAGGAAGAGGCTGCTGGGAAAATCTGCCTGCAGGACAGGTTTTGTGCATTTTATCCACCTACAGAATATTTTTCCGAGGAAAAAAAAACAGCAGCAGGCGTCTGGGAGCAGGGAAGTGAGGCTGATTCCTGCCTTGAACATCCCAGCATCTCAACATCCCAATATCCCTTCGTCCGAGCATTCCAGCATCCCAACATCCCAGCATCCTAACATCTCCGCATCCCGACATCCCAACATTCTGACATCCCAGCATCCCTGCATCCCGGCATCCCAGGAGCTGCCGCAAGAGGGGGCTCGGAGCCCGCCGCGGCACCCCCGGCCCCGCCGAGGATGTGTAGCCGCAATTGGGGTATGCACCGAGTGCGCACACACACATCCCGATGCGTCACCTCCCCTTACGCCTTATGGATGAATGTTTAAAGGGCTGATGATGCTGGGGAGGGTCAGCTGGCCGCATACACGATCTCGATCTTCTGCAGCCAGAGAACAGCACAGACAGCAGCTGGGATGGGTGTCAGGCACTGCCGTGTCCTGGGTGCGCTCGCCCTTGCTTTCCTGGGTGCATCAGCTCCTTTTTGGGAATTCCTGTGTGCAGCCCAGCATCAAAAAGCTAGCCTTGTTTTTGCAGACAAGGGAGGACCAGCAAGAAAGGAAAGCCCCGGAGAAACAACTTTTTGTGCCTGTAACTATGACAAACACTCCCTGGCTATCCCCAGCCAGCCTGCAACCAGGCAGCTGATTTGAGAATGTCATTTCAACCATAAAAAGAACCTGAGATAACTTCAGTCTCACTCCCTGAATGTCCTCTGGATCTCACCCCCACTTGACTCCAGGTTACTATGAGATGGAAGCAGGGTGGGGAGATCCTGATGGCTACAGACAAGCTCCACGTCCCCTTGCCCAGCCTAACAGGCACCTGCACCTGCCTCCTCCTCGCAGGGCTGTGTGGACTCTGCTGTGGTGTCAGTGATGTCCCCTGCCAGGGGCTCCCCTGGCTGCTCCTGGCTCTGTCCCCATGGGGAAGGAGCTGGCTATGGGCAGTGCTGTGACCCTGCTGTTGTGTTCCTGACACACTCAAAAGGAGGGAGGGCTCACAGTCCTGCTGCTGGGTTACACTCATCCCCATGCCACATCTGGGTTGGTCACCTCTGGCAGCAGGACACACACAGACCTACACCTGGAAGTGTCCCTAAACAGCTCCTAATGCCATTCCATTCACAGTGATCTCCAAGCCCTTCAAGAAGTGAAATACAAGTCAACGCAAATAGAGCAGCTGCATTTCTAAGTAGACTGGAAAATAGATGTTCTCTGACAAGGGTGCTGCTAAAGATCAGTCAACCACACCCCCTCCACTGATTTTTTTCTCGGCTTGAGGTATCCCCACCAAAGCCCTTCTGGACACACCAGGTCCTGCTCTGGGTTATTCCTGTCCCATGGGAATGAACTTGTCCAAAAGGGGAAGCTGATAGCACTCAATTCATTTTCAGATGGATGTAAAACTTCCAGAACAAGACTCTGGATTTTGGCATGGGTTTTAAAATAGGATTCTCAGCGACATGGGAAGATACACCTCTCAGCATGGCATAAGGAGTGGAGAAGGAAAACTTTTACTAAGAACACTAACAGTATTTCGGAGTTTCCAGATGCACTCAGAAAACCACAAATGTCACAGATGCCAGAACCATGACTTTTTTGTTACAGGTTTGGACTGTGTAGCTCCATTTCAGCCAGCGGCTGGGAGGAACTCCTGCCCCGAGTCAGGTGGGTAACCTCAGGCTGATTTTTGTTAGCTGTTCACCTCACACCCAAAACCCTGAGGGCAATGTGAGGAGATGTGGCTCACACAGGCCTTACTTGCCCTTCATCAGTTCTGCTCAGTGTCACCCCTGGCTCAGGTGGCTTCAGAAATAAATGCCACGAGCAGCTCAACAGCCATGCATGCATCTCCAGGATTGCCCACAACATATCTGTCAGCATCAGAGACATTTAAGAAGTCTGTAAAATATAACACTTGCTTGCATTTTTTTTCAATAACTACACTAATGACTTGTCCCAGTTGTGCAGATTCTGCTGGGGCAGGAGGTGTTCCGATTATTCCCTTTGTTTATGGTGTTTGACGGAGGCTATTGTTGATCTCATTGTTCTTATTTGCAGCACGTTTGCCTCACTAGGACAGTCATTGTGCCGAGCAAGTTGGAGACCAATCTGCAGAGCAGAGCGTTCAGAACTGCAAAAGAAAGGCTCCAATTTCTCAAGCAGCGGGTGCGTTGCTCCTCCACTTGAGTTATTAAATTCTAATTACAGCCTGTTGATCCAGTTACAATGTTGTTTGTAAATCTAAATACGGTTCTCTGAAGCCTGCACTGGTATGCGTTTTATTTCTTAACCTGTTGATGCTTGGTAAAAAAAACACCACTTTATTAACAGAGCAGGTGGAGGCTGGCTGCTCCTAGCACTGCTCTCCTCTCCTCCCCTGTGTTCCTTTGGGCGTGCTCCTGGATGGGTGCTTATCAGCATGGGGAATGCCAAGAACAGGGCTGATGCATCACACACGGTGTGTTAGTGCTGTGCCCCCATCGAAGCTGGGGCCAGGATACTTCCCCTTGGGTGGGGCTGGCCAGGGCTGAAGGCTTTTTGGAAAGGGGAAAGGCGTTGGTTTTGTTTTCCCCGCTGCTTGGGCAGTTCCTCGTGCTCTGCTGGGATCAGCACCTCAACATTCCCTGTTACCCTGCCAATTCCTGTTGTCTCTGGATTCTTCTCCCATCTGTTCTGAGTCCACCACTCAGTGCCCCACTGCAGCACAAGGTGTTCCCAAGGGCACTGTGGGGTGCTCGGATCTGCACGTGGTGAGTTCCTACAAAACAGGCGTCAATGGGGCACTCACCCAACGGCTGTGAGACCCCACGCCCTCCCCAGCCCTCTTCTTTCCTCTGTCCTTATGAACATAAATGTGAGGGCAGCGGAGAAGTGCTGTGAGCAGCAGCAGTTCCCAGCAGCGCAGACACCTGCAGCCTTCTCCTCACCTACAGGAGCAGAGGAAGGTCCTGGCAGGACCTCGCTCCTGGATGGCTGCAGCCTTGCAGTGATGGTGGGAAGGGCTGGGAAGGGCTGTGAGGTTTTGACAATTGGAGGGGGGGAAGCGACCCAATTCCTCCCTTCGTCCTTGTCACTCAGGATCCACTGGGGAAGGGAAGGAGGGAGGGAGCTGCCCCTCCTGGCAGAGAACGACACAAAGGTCCATGAGAGGTCTTCCACCGGGGTTCCTGCCCAGGAGAGCTCTGCTCCGATGGGGATTTGGGACAGCAAGGTGCAGCCGCAGGCACAGCAGGTACCACAGGGGTGGGGAACTGGCCCCCTCCTCTTCCGAGCATCCCAGGGCATGGGCATGGCCTGGGCACAGGTGGGGCAGGGAATGAATGCAACAGGGACTGGAAATGGGGGTGCTGGGATGGGGGAGGCTGTTGGGAGGGCTGAGCTCTCCCACATGCACAAGCCCACGCTGAGGTGTGCTCCCTACTGGGAGGAGAACTGCTGCAGACCCTCCCCGCAGGGTGGGATGGGGGCATCTCATCCTCTGCGAACCTCGAGGGGCATCAGAGCCGTGGGAAAGGCCCACCCGCGGCAGCGTCTGCATCCCCATATCCTCTCTGGTAGGGACATGGGGCTCCGTCTCCTCCGGGCTCCAGCTGAGCCCGGTGTCCCCACGGAGGCACAAAGGAAGCTGCTCCCAGGCTGTGCCGAGCTGGGCTGGAGGGGTGCGTGTGTGTGTGCTGGGGCAGGGGCTCAGGGTGTCCCCCAGCCCCGGAGGTGGGTTCTGCCCAGAGCTCCTTCCCCCGAGGGCAGCTCGTGTAGCTGGAATCCGCAGTGCCCGAGCAGCGAAGGGTGCCCGAAAGGCTGCGGGGAAGGTGTGTGGAGTACCGCTGCCGTGCCGGGGCGGGGGAGGTGCCCGTGCCCCCGGCAGCCCCGGGGCAGTTCGGGGGGGGATGTCCCGGGACCAGCGCAGCCCGGGCTGAACCCCGACGGGCGCCCGGCCGGGAGCAGCAGCGCAGCCCCGCGGTGTGCGGAGTCCTTTCGAGCCTGGGGGGGAAAAAATGGAAAAAAGGAAAAAAAGGACAGAACTCGAATCCAGACAGCCCCCGGCCTCCGCTCGGCCCTGCCCCGGCCGAGGCGGGGGTCTGCCCACAGCTCTCACCGCTCCGCTCGGGCACGGGATGGGGGCTTGGCAGGGGGCTCCCAGCGCTGTTCGAAGCACCCGGGAACGAATTAACAGTGCCCGGGGGGCTCCGCTGTGAGATGCGGCAACAAAAGGCCCTTCCCAGGCACCACCCGGGGCCGCCGAGCCCCGCGGACGGCACACACCGAGCGGCCGCGGCACCCGGGCGCGCAGCGCTGCGCTTCCCCCCGGTGCCCGAGGGACGCTGGGGTGCTGCCTTCGGCTGTCCCACGCCGCCTCCCCCGGGCTGCCGTGCTGCACAGAGACCGTCGAAGATAGAGAAAATAACAGTTTTACGGAAAAAAAAAGAAAAAGGAAAGAAAAAAGAAAGAGAAAAAAAGTAGAAGAAAATGTATTTCAGTGGATTTTTTTTTGCTTTTTAGAACCAAGCCCTAACGCCGGCCATTCCAAACGGTAAATGCAGATCTCGCCAAACCGTCTCTCAATGAAAAAAAAAAAAAAAAAACAAAAAAAAATTCCACC
>WBMW01004588.1:3032-15904 GCA_013396635.1 Penelope pileata | reverse complement strand
CAGGGGGATTCGGGCAGGGATGCTCCCGCCAGCACGGAGCAGGCAGCTCACAGCAGCCAAGGGCAGTGCGAGCTGAGGGAAAGACATGAGGGAAAGAATGAAAGCATTCTCCAAATATACATACATATATAAGTTACTAGAAACCCCAACCTCTTCTGGCCTTCCAAAGACCGTTAGTTACATTTTCCACCCGTGTTGTATTTAACACACCGAGCAGAGTGCTTCTGGGCGGGATGCCCCTCTGCACTGCCCGGCTGTGCTGTGTTGTTGTGCCACCCAAGCTCTCCTTTACTGGTTACAGCTCCCCAGAACCGAGCTGAGTAACCAAACCAACCCCTGCTAGTTTTGCTTTTCCTGCTGTAGACGAGGTGATCTTTTTGTGCGGTGAATTCCAAAACGCTTGGCAGCTTGCCTGCCGCGCCATGAGCACAGCGGAACGGCAGCGAAGTCGCTGCTCAGCCGTCCCCGAGCAGCGCACCCGACCCGCTCGGAGCTGGGAGGGGCCGGCGGGGCCGGCAGGGACACGGCGAGCACCAAGCGCTCCGTGCCCGGTGGAAGACATTTTCCTTCGGAATGAGGATTGTGTGCAAAACGTAACTTGGCAAAAGGACCCAAATTAAATCCATGCTTCAGTTAATTCCGATTAATTTTCCTGATTGCCCTCGCCCATCAGACCGCCACGTCTTTGGTTACAGCCTCTCCCAGGGAGAGCTGCGAGGTGCACACATTAGAGATTGTGATTCACTTCGGCACTAATTAGAGTTCTACAAATACCTGGGACAGATTTTTGTATCACTGTTATTACTGCAAACATGATTTGGAGATATTGGATCCGCTCTGTGGCTGTGCTTCCTGCGTTTTTTCACTAACATGCCACAAGCAGCATCCCAACTAATCACCTTAACAGAAATTAGAGAGGAAATTGGTCTATGAGGGCTATCTAACCCATCCTTATTCTGAAGAATTTTCTTACCTTTTTCAGTCCAGCTTTAAATTTAAAAACAGTCCCCAGAATCACTCTGCAGCCCTGAGGGGCTGTTATCCCTCCAAGGAAAGAGAGCAAATATTAGAAAGGGGTTGCTAGAAAATGTTTTCTGATGGTCAACCGCATATTCTTTCCTTAGGTTTTACTTTAACCCCTAGCTTTACGTTGCACATCCCTCTGACAACTTAAATATGTGTTCTCTCTTGCCCATTCGCACACCTGTCACCGTCACCCTGCCAGGGTTTTCATGCCTTGTTGATTTTCCCCGACAGAAGGTTAATAGAGGAGCGCAGGTTCAGCCCAGGCCCACCCAAGGCAGGAACTTGACTGCTTAATTACGCCCAAATTCTTGCTTTATTTTTTTCCCCTTTCCCATTTGGCACATTGCTGACAAGAAGCATAATCTTTCTCACAGATTTTTTTCTCTGAAGTGATGGGAGAGGTTGGAATTTTCTTTTGTCCAGTCCCAAGAGGCACTCGCGGCTGTTCTCTCCATCAAATCCCTATACTGGACAGGTGTTCCCATGGCACAGAACAAGCACATGGTGTGGCAGCATGTGGGGGCTTTCTAGGGCAGGCTGGTGCGGTTTGTGTCACATCCTCGATGTAATGTCACCCTGGCCTGTGGGGGTCCTGCCGTTTACCTTTTCCTGGCAGAACTCCTGGCCTGGGGAGCTCCTGTACCCTTCTCCGTCTCCATTACAACCACTATCCTACACACACCTGACAGAGACACAGAACTGGGGGAAAACGAGCCATTTCCCGGGGGCTGTGCTGTTCCATCTACTTGTCACGTAGCTCCCAGAGCTGACGCCAGCACTGCAGGGAGAGCAGCAGAAGCTGCTTCAGGGCCACTGCCACCAACATGGCATCCCCATGCTGCAGCACGTCGACCTGCATCCTGCTGCTGTCATGCTCGGGGTGACACGGCCCATCCCAGCCCTTCTGCTGGTGGTCAGAGGACCACATGGCACGAGGACGTCCCTTGGCAGTCCCCTTGTCCCTGCACACAGTACTCTGCTGGGGTACAGTGCTCTCCTCCAGACTGAACTGATTGCAGCCTGGTAATTGCCCAGGAAACAACAAAACATACATGAGACAAAGCATTCATTTATACCACTTTATTTCTGTAACAATGAGAGAAACTGGGATGGACCATTGTTGAAGATTCCTATTTCCTGCGCTGTAATAAATGTCTCATCTTCCCTGATGCTTGTTTATTTTATAAATGTCTCTGCTTTGGCTTTCATATTTAGCTGCCAGCAGGACACTATTATTCCCTGACAGCATTCTGTTCCCTCTCCATTGTCATTATGCCGAAGCGACGCTATATTGCTGTGCCTGGCCTGGATGCCGGGGCTCCCATACCTGGCTTTTCCCATTGCTTTTCTGACCTGGACTCCCAGTGAGGCACAGCACATGTGTGGCAATGCTTAAAGCTCAATGCTTTCACGAAGCATTAGCAATTCTACTTTTCACTTTAAAAAGCAAAACAACAACTGCTCTTTATTATTATTTTCCAAGCACCGTGGGGAGGAGCTGGCTTTATGTGCAGGGGCTGTGCTTGTGTTGCAGCCCTGAGGCAAATCCCCATGGGGCCAGGCAGTGGGACACAGGATGGGGATGCAGGAGGCGATGCTCTGAGATGCAGCAGAGTCCCACAGCCTGCAGTGGGCTGGGCAGAGGTGGCCCCAAGGGCAGGGGTAGCATCCCAACCCCGTGCCTGTGTGGTTTGGTGGGGACCCTGCCAGGTCCACACATCTGAGCAGACGCGAGTGGCTGTGTAGTGTGGCAAGATTAGCAGTGTAGGGCCTGCTGTAAAGCTCCTTGAAGTCAATGAGAGCATTTCAATTGATTTCAAGGACTTTGGATTAGACTCCTTAGCATCCACAAATGAAAGATACTGTATTAGAGCAAAGGGTTATTATTTAGGGCCACGCTGCCCTGCTGCCCATCTGTTGTGCCGAGCTCAGAGCATCACCAGTGAGCAGCAAATCCAGCAGCAGCCCATCCGTCAGAGCCCGCTATGTGCCGCCCCGCCTCTCCTCTGAAGGGCTGAAATCTAATAAAGCACCTAACTCTCACGGCCTTCAGAAGCGCACACCGCATTTCCTTTAACATGGTTACATCTCTCTTCTTTTTCTTTTTACAAAATTCCCACGTGGAGGTATCAAGGCCTTCCTACCGCTCTATTTCATTTAAAAAATAAGTGGATCGTTATTTTCTTTGAGAACCAAACTTCAGCAGTAAGTAATTTCTAGAGATGTGTCAAGTGGCTCAGCATAAACGTTAATCTTGATCTATTGGTTTGTTAGATATGTTTACATCCAATCAGTTAGCTCTCCTTAAACAAAAGTGATTTAAAGCCCTTTCTGGAGAGCATGAAAATGATTCCCTCAGCACTCAGGGCCATAATCCAACAAAAGCAGGCTTATCTTTAAGCATATGAGGAGTTCTGCCAAAGTCAATGGGGCTCCAGATGTGTTTAAAGATAAACACACACTTGAGTGCTTTGCTGTATTGGAACTCTGAATGTTTTATTTGCATTTTGTTTCAGTAGTAGACTTTAAGTTTTGTATATAGCAGAATGGGATTGTCACTGGATGTTATATCAAAATGCAAATTTTAAGAGGGTGAGAAGAGAGATCCCAATGTCTAGCATGTCTTTTGATGGTTCACATTAGTTATTTGCAGTATTATGAGTCTGTGTTGTGTGACTGTGGGCTTCAGGACAGATGGAACCGGGTGGCCAAGCCCTGCAGGTCCCCACCCCAGCACTGCTCCGGGTCCCTGTCCCACTGTAGACCCGTCACCTCGCCCATCCTATCCTTGCAAACATGAATGCCACCAGTATTTCCTTCACCTGGCTGCAGCTGCCTGTGTAGTGCTTGGGCAGTGTTTTGACAGCAGACAAATCTGAAAGCTTCTTCTATGGATAAAATAAAACAGAGATATCTGATCAGCTTTGTGCAAATGTTTCCCAGCAGTTCTTAGCATTTCTAAGAAGAAGACCCACTATCCTGGATGGCTGAGCTCCAGGTGAAGGTGTAGTCCTGGAATCACCCCAGCGAGCTAACCTGAGCAAGGAGAGCTTTCTGACACAGTGCGATGGGTGATGTTTGAGCTGGTGGCATGCATGGCCCTGCCCATGAATTGCATTGAGCTGAGCCATTTTATTTGGACACTTGTTCCACCTGCTCTAAAATCGCCTTTGGCAGGAGGACATGCACTGCACAGGTCACTGCTCAAAAGCTCTACGAAATCGAGTTGGTTTTGCCCATTTGACTCTTAGCTCTTCAGCAGCTCATCTTTGCCTTTCCCCTTTGCTGTGTCTGCTCTGCCAGGAAACTCGCTGGCTTCTTTCCTGCCTTGAAGCCCAGCTTCTCTGCTAGTCCCTGCCTCTGTGCAGTTGTTTGCCCTTTCCTTCTGACTCGGAGCATGCTCCAAACAGCTCTGTGAAGCACCATCCATTATCCCTTTTCTCCGCAAAGCGTTTTTGACTCTTCATATGTAATGCTTTCTATAAAAATAAGACATTGTGCTGTCTTAATAGCATAATTCTTAAACAGTTATGGCCTCATTCTCCTTCATTCAAAGTGCATAATTCCCATTGACAGCAGTAGGAGCTCTGCCAAAACAAGGGTGAATTAGTTCCCGTGATAAAGGCAGGCAGTTAGACACTGGAAAGTCCAATTCTGTTCTTCATTAGGAGGAAACGAAGGTGTAACAGATGTGAAGATAGAACTGAGACAAAAGTTGCATGGAATGGCTTCATACGAACCAGGTAGTATGGCACCAGCTGAACATTTCTAGGAATTGACTCTAATCTGGCCGGAGTCTCAATCAAGAGCAATTTCAATAATGTGAGCAGCACTGGATCTCTGTGGAAGAGCTCCAGGTGGGTCCCAGGAGCTGTGTGCTCTGCTGGGCTGGACCTCGATTTCCCAAGCAGCTTCATGGGGATCTGGGCAAGATCACGCCCTTTGGTAACAAGCCAAGAAATGTCTGTCCTTCACAGTCAGATACTACACACATACGTTGTCTGTGCCTTACCAAAAGGCAGGGAGTGGGTAGCATCATTAACTTAACAATGTACCTTGGCAGGTATTCAGCATCCACGCTGAATGGCTCCTCTGTTTCCTTAATGTTTTTTGACTTTCTTGGTGGATGGTCTTAGATTTAGAGCATAGCCCTGTAGGGGAAATGCTAGGTCATGGACTGGGCTGCGATGGAGCACCTGGTGCAGGGCTGGGGCTGCCTGGGGAGCACAGGCGAATTGTTTGCACCTGTGCCCCCCATGTGACTGGAAGGGGTGGGCCCAGGGTGGGGCTGCCCTGGGCTCATTTAAGAGCCAGCCATGGAGAGGAATGCATCTCTCTCAGAGACCAGCTGCTCTTTGGAGGAGTGTCATCTCAGTGGGAGATGGCTGACCATCAGTCACGTAAGTCAAATCTTTTGTGAAGTTTATGTTTATTATTTAAACCCTCAGATACTTTGCCTGGGATTGCCAAAAATCTATCTGAAGCGATTTCACTGCTTCATTTGCAAAACAGCCCTGAGGATCTCGTTCTGTCCCTCTGATGCTATTGGCAAAACATAATGTTTTCTGTTCTTCTCTTCCACCTGTAAAACCAAACCTGAACTGAAATACAATATAATACAATCAAACCAAAACATATTTTGCTGTCTATAAAAATGAACCTTTTTTTCTTCTTTTATTCCATTAGTATCGCTCAAGCTGTAAGCGCACAGCCTCAAAGCCATTTGCCAGTGCTCCAGACTTCAGCAGTTTTGCTTTACAAAACACAGGTTGCTGAGTTGTCCTCCATGTTCTGGGTAAAGCACCAGAAGACAGGCTGCACCCTCAGCTTCACACTGTACTGAGTATCTCTTGCACCTTCCTACCTCCCAAGTCCCAGCTGAGCACAAAGGTGGTGCAGAGGCCTCCACTGGCTTGGCAGAAGCATATTTTGGAGTCCATCAACCCTATACCTTTGCTACTCCTACTAAGGTTAGAGCTAAAGTATGCTTTCCCACACTTCTGGAAGCAGAAGGGACACCTAAGAAAATAGTTTCATGAAATGTTTATCCACCTCCCCTGTGATGTGTCTATGTCAAACTATTTGCTTCTTCCATTAACCAGAGCCTTGTATTTTCCTAAACAGAGGTACAAGTTGCATAGCAATAAGCATCAACTGCTCTCTCAAAAGTACTTGGTGAGTTGCCTCTGGTGGGGTGCCATCAGTTTGCTGATACAGAGTATCCTACTTGTGCACTGGGTTTGTTCTTCTTTGAAGTGTCACCTCTCTCACTGGTATATCTCTCCTTCAGGTGACGGGTTTCCAGCCAGGAGTGTAAGATTTAATCATGTTGACCGCTGTCTTCAATGCTGCGTAATGAGATAGTCCTCACAATGCCCAATTCACTTTAAAATCAAGCCTAGATATCAGCCTCCATAACCTTCTGCAACAGCAGCTCCCACGGGTGATGTTTGTGCATTTACTATTTAATTTAGCTTGATATTTTTTCTCATATTATATGATAAAACAAAAAGAAAGCCTGATGCTATGTTCTTGAGAATTTTGACTTCTACAATAAACTCCACTTCAATCTTCTTCCCAGCAAAACAATTCTAGACAATTCTCCTGAGAGAAGAGGATAAAAATGTGAACACAGAATTAATGTGGATCTGTAGCATAATCCTGTGTTATCCCAATGGTTTTGGCATCCTGCTCTATTTTTGGTTAATAAATGTAAACAATCCTTTTATATTTTTCTAAGCTACTGCTACATGTTGAGGGGGATCAGATGCTGACGGCTCCTGATGCAGGGTTTTTTCCTCAGATTCGTGGAAATTCAGAGCTTTGCAGATTATTGGAGCTATATGGCTAATCACTGATGACTTGCATTGCCTTGTATTTAGCCATGCTCAGAGCTGTGTCTGCCATCACAATGCTCAGTTTCCCAGGGTGTTCAAATTCATTAGGCAAAGAATCCTCCTGAAATCCTCTCACGATCTCCTACAGGTTTTAACAAATCAAATTGCTCTTTTTTTTTTTGACTGTTTCCCATCATTTTCCTTGGCAAAATGTTAGCAGTTTTACCGAAGCATTCCTTCAGGTGCTCATCTTCAGGCAACAAAATCCTTCCAGTATTCAAGCTAAAGACCCAGCCCAAAAACTTACCGTAAATATGGTCATATTTCTTTTTATGATATGAAATAACCTTCAAGATCTATAGTTAAGGAACTCCCTATTTACCCTGTAGGTCAGCATTTTTGTTTGTTGGACATAACCAAAATACTCAGGATGACAAATCCTTCTAAAATGGATTTAATGTTGTTTATGGTTTATTCTTGCGGCTTCTGTTGAATCTGTTGAAATTTCCTGTTTTCGTATGGGATAAATAATAGGGCAAAGCCAGTGGCAAAACATCAAAATAAGTAATTTAAAGATTCTCACAAAATCTACTTGGAATACTGTATCACAATGCCCTTGGGATGATGGCGATTTTACATCACTCCGTAGAGAAGGGACAGCTTCTGTTCTCTCAAATCCCTCTAGCTGTGAGATGGTGCCTGCGGAGCAGGCTCTGCCCAATGAGAGCGTGCTGCCTGCTCTTCTCCTGGCTCCTGCCACAGCACGGGGTTGGAACTAGGTGATATTTAAGGTCCTTTCCAACCCGAGCCATTTTATGATTCTTCTGAAGGCTGTGATGACAAGTATTTGAGGCATGCTTTGTGTCAAGTCTGATCCAAATGAAGCATTCAAAAGGAAAGAATTGAACTGTTTTAACCCAAAACGTGGCAACTGTTTCACTTTTGATGCAGAATAAATCTTCAGTGTTTGAAAGTGTTGGAAAGGGCACATGCCAGGCCTGCTACCCTGACCATGTCACCTTAGCAAAATTCTCCTCGTGAGCTCTTTAAACCTTCGAGCTTGCTTGAATTTGCTGTGGGAATGAATAGGATTGCAGGAGCTTTAGCTCTGGTAGCGAAGGCTCATGGGCTAGCAGCTTTTGAGGGTTATACCCATGAGTGCTCAAGCAGAGTTGGCGCAGCTAATTCTTCTGTCTGCAGAGGGAATCTGAGTGTTCGGCTGCTGATGGGGATGGAGGGAGCCAGAGACATGACCGAAGATGAAACCAAAGACTCTCAATGTGCTGCCAGAGAACAAAAAGTATTTCCTCCTAATTCGCAGTTTTCCCTCATGAAAAGAATCATGTCACACAGTTTTCTCTCACCATTGTTCAGATGACTCACATATGCTGTGGGCATGATACAGGCAATGGAGCTTTGCATTAATCTACTGTCCAGATTGATAACTCTAAGGGGCAGCTCATAATGACCAAACCGTGGTTAATCATGATACACATGCGATACCCATGCTCATTATTACTGGCCTCCAGAGCAGCACTGCTGATCCCTGCCAATATGCTCGGTTTCGTATCTGGAAGAGACAATACTGCAATTACTGCCAAAGTATGCAGGAAAATTAAGCAGCAGCTAGCTCTGTGTTCTGCAGCAGGCTGGTGGACAGGAGTATAAAAAAGCACGGGAATCTAACAGCTGTGAGGAATAACAACTACTTTCTGGATATACTTTAAATAGATGTTGTCTGATATGGTTGTCTAGTTTAAACTGTTGCCTTGCAGAATGCTTGCTTGAGGAGGAATGTGCAGGGTACTGGCATGATGGACACAGCAACTAGTAAAAATAAAGGAGCTGATGAAGCATATTTGGAAAAGAGCTCTGTCTCTACTGTATCAATGGATTTTTCTGCAGATCTATTTTTATAATGTTGCCTACCTGTGAGACAAAAATTCTGTCTCGCTGTGATACCTGCCAGAGTTCTTGTGCGCCTGTGACAATTTCACACAAAACACACCAAGAGATAGCCTAATATCACGATACAGGGACCCACATGCCAGTGATGCACACAAATCTATCTGGGCAGCTGTCCTCGGGAAAGTGGAATTGGTGCTGCCTCCAGCCATGTCCACTGCCACGAAGGGGAGAGCCCTACCTGCTGCCTCCACAGACAGCTGACTTCAATGCTTTTCTCCAAAGACAGCATAATGCTTCCAGGTAAGACATGCTCCTGCTCATCTTCAGTTGTGTGGCCATTTCCTCCCTAGGACTGACCAAGAGCCAGAGCACAGCAGGGGTTCCTAGTGTCCTGCACTGTGCTTCAGGAAGATGCTCCAAGCTCGTGGTGACCCACACAGCACTGGAACTCCTGGGAGAGGAGAGGCTTCTGGTGAACCTCCTGCTTCCTGAGGATCATCTCAGCTCACAGATGGAACCTTCCTGTCCTGGGGAAATGCAGTGTGCACACAGTAACGAGAGGCTTTGGTTTCCCCTTCAATTTGCCTTCTGCAGTGGCCAGGGGGTTAGATGTGTAGTGGTGACTCCTTGGTGCTTGCGTGCAATGTATCATTTTGAGTAACTCTCCCATATTCTGTGTTAATTAGAAATAACCGGAAAGGTGTTTGGCACCCAAGATACCAGTTTGTTTCCCCCGTGCTAAACGTTTATCCAAAACACATGCCTTGCAGCCAGCTGTTGCAAGTGCATCTCTCAGTTCAAACGACACATCTAATCAAAGGAGTCAGGCAAGTCAACGGAAGGGAAATCTACGTAGGGGCATTAAACACAGGAAAAGATCTTTTGATTCAGGAGATCTCTGAGCATTTTCAGTTCTGCACTGGGAGTGTGCTGGGGAAGCCTCTGCTCTTCTTTGGCTTTCTCCTGCTAGGTGTGTGCCATGGAGTCCTTTCCATGAATCTTCACATGCAAGCCTTAACTTTGGCATAAAACAGTTTATGAATCTGTAGCAATAATGGGCATCTTTCCAACTCATTGCTCAGGAGATCGTGAAGTAGAGAGAAAAATAACAGAAATAATGACAGTCAATGAGAAATGAAGTTCTCAGTCCTCTGCATTTTAACCTTCTGCAAACTGATCAACCAGACGTGGAAAGCAGTGAGGCAGCCTGGGTAGCCAGTGCGGTCACGGTGTGCGTGTAGTGTGCTACGGCATTTGTGTGTAACATTTTAAAGGAAAAGAGGTAACCCCTAATCTGCTTATCCAGTGGTACACGGGTAAGCGTGCTAAAGCCAAGGAGATCCCTGGAGCTATGGCAGTAAGAAGGGAAAGTAGGGAACCTCGTTTCAGGTCATGAAATAACATAATATGCAGAAGCGTTTTATATAAGTCTATTAGGGAAAAAATGAAAATAGGGGAAAGGAATTCCAGTGGCTGTTACATTGAAGAAAAAGTTGACTTTATAGATGGTCAAAATTTGAATTTTGGACTTTGGTATTTGTTGTGGATGAGTGGACCTCAGTCAGCACGACAGAGCTGTGTGTAGGTGAAATTGCACGCTGCAGGTTTGCAGCAAGATTACACTCACTGTTTGAATCTGTAGATCTCCAGCAATACTGTGTGTGTGTGATGTGTGAAAGCAAATTTAACTCACTGGATGGGGAAAGCCTTCTCACAGAACTGATTTCTGTGGACATAAAGGGGTTTGTAACACAGACATTATGACACTGCATGTATAGGACAAATTCCCCTGACCTTCACTGGGCTTTGGACCAGGTCCTCTGTTTTAATAAAATAAAATGGAGATTATCACACAAGTACAGCATTTGATCTCCCGATATTCTGCTTCTAACAGTGTCATCAAGTTCAACAGCTCCCTGTTTACTGCTATGACATATGCCTAGACATCAGCATTAAGAAAAACAAGGAGTAAAATGTCATACCCACCCCCGCGCATCTAAACAAATACAATTGCTCTCTGTATTTCACAGACCTTCCACATGAATCATTAAGTCTATTCTGTCTAAAAAATTGTTAGGTAAAAAATGCTTGAAACAGAGCTTTGTTTTATTTAGCATTAAACATATCCAGCAAGGGCTATTGGTACTGCTTTGCCTATGCGCGTGTACACTGTGTGTATGTATTTATGTGCATCACACAGCAAAGCTGCTCCCTGCTAAACATGAATCTGTGCTTCACCCACATGAGAATGCTCTCATTAATCAGCGTCCACTTGTTGCACCTCTCCTGGGATGACCAAATCCCTCCTAACTGTGTCGTTTTGCGAGCATCCCTCTGCACAAGGGGCGTCACACAGCACTGCCAGTCCATGGAGGGAGCGAGCTCAGTCCGTCCCCTCTATGTATCTGCATGAAGCCTCACACAATGGGGCTGTGATTTATTTGGGGCCTCTGGGTAGGGCTGCCATACAAGTAGTAACTAATGACAACGGACCAGCAGAGATTGCTGAGCTTCATTTCTGTAAGGAGAAATGAACCTGGTCCATAGCAAGGACAACGTTCATCTGGTTATATGCATAGACATTGCCGATTAAAATCCTGGTGGCATCCCCTCGATGGCAAGCTGAATTTTTAGACAATTGCAATAAAAATAAGTTATTTTGTTATTTGTGGAAAAACAACCAAGATTTAAGATCTCCGGTAGAGACCAACTCTCTGAAATGTTAGCTGTGAACTATTTTCTTTTTTTTCTCCCTTTCTTCTCCTTCTCCTTTCCTGTTTTTCTTTTTCTTTTTCCTTTTTCCTTTCTTCTTTCCCCTTTCTCCTTTCTTCTTTTTTTCCCTTTATTTACATTTTCTTTCTCTTTTTCTGTTCTTTTTCCTTTCTCTTTTCTTTCTCCTTTCCTTTCTCCTTTCCTTTCCTTTCCTTTCCTTTCCTTTCCTTTCCTTTCCTTTCCTTTCCTTTCCTTTCCTTTCCTTTCCTTTCCTTTCCTTTCCTCTCTCACTCTCCCATCCTTTCTCCTCCTGTGTTTTCCTCCCCTCCCTCCCCCAGGCCCTCCTCCAGACGACCCCTCCCAGGCCAAGCCCCACCGCAGCTCACAGGCAGTGAAGGCCCCATGGGCCCTGCAGAAGGGTGAGGGCCTCCAGGTGGGTGACACCTCAGCGGGTGACACCTTGCTGGGTGACACTGCAGTGGGTGCCTCTCTGGGGGGTGACGGCCCAGGGGGTGACACTTAGGTGGGTGACACTGGGGGGTGGCAGCCGAGCGAGGTGGGAGCTGCACGCCGATGGCAGCCCGCTCGGCACTTGTGCGGAGAATTCTCAGGGAAAATTCTTTCCCTCTCTCTCAGGCCCCTCTGCTCTTTGTGAATGGGGCCGGTGCAACATGTGGCCTTTCACCTCGCCCGAGAACCACTGCCAGACAGCCACACTCGGAGAATTGTTTGTTAATAGTCCAATTAGATAATTGCCATCTTTCACTCCTTTTGCTCTACATTTCCCATAAAGGAATGAATAAGGAGAGCAGCATGAAGAGGGCTTCTGCCCCGCAAGGTGACAAGAAGGGCTGGAGCATGCTCTTTGCACAAGGCCATTTGCCTGAATTGAATCATTGTGGCCTAATCAATGGTCTTATTGGATTACTGGCTGCCGCGCTCTCGGCGATATTGTGCGCAGACAATGAAATAGCTAGAGTAAAACTTTTTCCCCCTTCAGCGGATCCCGCAGTTGGGGTTTCCATGGGCTATCTCTCCCCTTCCCCTCTCCCCTTCCTTCTCCCCCCTCCTGGAAGCACTGCACACAAAGCTGCCTTTTTTTTTTTTTTCCTTTTTGAATTTTTTGGTGTTTTTGGCCAGNTTTTTTCCTTTTTTTTTTTTCCCAACAAGCACAGCCTCCGCGAATAGGTTCAGCGCTGGCGAAGGTGCGGGATCAGCGCACACCCACCCGCGCACACCCACACCCCCACACCCGCTCACACACGCGCACATTACGCGGAGCAGCGCGCAGGCGGTGGCGGCGCGGGGAGGCGCTGAGCGGGCGCTGCCCGCACCCCGCGGAGCCGCCGCGCGCAGGAACTTCGGGGTGCGCGCGCTGCGCTCCGCTCG
>WBMW01004586.1:14109-95355 GCA_013396635.1 Penelope pileata | reverse complement strand
CTGGACGCATACCTGTGCAACCTGCTGTAGGGAACCTGCTTTGGCGGGGGGGTTGGACTCGATGATCTCTCGAGGTCCCTTCCAACCCCTACAATTCTGTGATTCTGTGATTCTGTGATATTATGACAAATTCATTAAGAAGTAATAGAATACAGCGAGCTTTATAACTGAAGTATCATAAAAATTCAGAGAGACATAAAATATCAAAGTGCCAAAGTGTTTAAATTGCTTTGAATTTGCAATCAATCTCACTCATCACATACTTAAATTACTGTGACAAAGATTTAAGTGAATAATTCTTGACTGTAACCAACTATGATGGAATAGTTAATTGCTTCACCAGCAGATAGCTGTACATAACGTTAAGACAGGGTGAATGCTAGAGAAAGGACCAACATCTATCACAATGAAAAATAAACAAGCAATGGAAGAATTAATTAATTGAGGCTTTGAAGAAAATATGGCAGTGTATAAACAAAATTCACTAGATTTTCTCTGGATTTCAACAGGTCCACCAGAAGGCCAAAAATAGTTTCATCTGAATGAGAAGAACGGGATGATTCTGATTGTAAATGGCATTTTGAAAAGTTACAGGATGACAGAATACTGTAAGAGACTGAAAGAATGTAGGGATATGTCTCAACATTGGCAGCGGGAAGGGTGCAGGACTTTGCCATCTTACCACCTTGGCAGCTGAACAGTATTCACCAATCAGAAGTTCCACCAATCAGGAGCCTGCACCCGGGAGCCATCCAACAGTACCCAAGCCCTTTGAGAACTTTCCAGAGCCCTCCAGAAGCACACATAGGGCATGCGCCCCACCCCCGAGTGGGGGGACGGGACGATACGATAAAAAGGGGCGCAACTGGCGGGAGAACGGGGAGAGCGAGAGGGACAACAGCGAGAGCAGGAGGACAGTGAGAGCGAGAACGGCAGGAGCGAGTGGGAGAACAGTGAGAGAGTGGCGGAGACCGAGAGAGAGAGAGAGCATCAGAGAGAGAGAGAGCCGCGAGGAGCCACTTGACACCACGAGCGGAGGAACGGCGCCTACCTCATCCCCCCCGAACTGCGCTGCCATCACTGGTAACAGCAAGCTCCCCCATTTCCCTTCCTTTTTCTGCTATCCCCTCCCCCCCCCCCGCTGCGAATTCGCAACAGCAGACACTCCCTTTTGTCTTCCCTTTTTCACCACTCTTCCCCCATTGCGAATCCATCCTTTGGTTGATAAAGTTTCTTCTGTTTAGGCACTTCACTCTGTTTTGATCCTTAATTCTGCTCCTGAGAATTATAGGACCAAGTCACGATAAAGTGACATTGGATCATGACAAATACAGAGTTAAATGTGACAGATGCCCAATCTACAATAAACTGAAACATCTTAATTCATCATGTTTCATTCACAGTGACACCAAACTGAGGGGAAATATTCATTTGCCTCAGGGTAGGAAGGCCCTTCAGAGGAATGTGGACAGGTTGGATCAATGAATTTCAGTGGTATGAACTTCAACAAGAACAGTGGCTGGGTCCAGCGCTTTGGTCACAACAACCCTATGCAACACTATGGACTTGGGGCGGAGTGTCTGGAAGACTGTGCAGATAAGGATCTGGGGGTGTTGATAAACACTCAACTGAACATGAGCCAGCAGTGTGCTCAGATGGCCAAGAAGGCCAAAGGAATCCTGGCTTGTACCAGAAATAGTGTATGTAGCAGGACTAGGGAGATGATTGTGCCCCTGTACTCAGTTCTACTGAGACTGCACCTCAAGTAGCGTGTCCAGAGAAGTGCAGTGAAGCTGATGAAGGGTCTGGAACAAAAGTCTAAAGGGAAGCAGCTGGGGGAACTGGGATTGTTAGGTCTGAAGAAGAGTAGGCTCAAGGGGACCTTATTGCTTTCTACAACTATCTGAAAGAAGGTTATAGTGAGGTGAGAGCTTGCCTCTTCTTCACGGTAACTGGCAATAGAACAAGAATGGCCTCAAGTTGCACCAGGGGAGGTTCAGATTAGATATTAAAAAAAACTTCTTCTCCAGAAGAATGGTCAGGCACTGGAACAGGCTGCCCAGAGAGGTGATGGAGTCACTGTCATAGAATCATAGAATCCTTAGAGTAGGAAGGGACCTTCAGAGGTCATCTAGTCCAATTCCTCTGCAGTGAACAGGGACATCTACAGCTAGATCAGGTTGCTCAGCCTGATCCAGCCTGACTTGTCACCAGGGATGGGTCTTCCACCACCTCTCTGGGCAACCTGTTCCAGTGCTTCACCTCTCTTACTGTAAAAAATTTTGTCCTTAAATCGAACCTAAATTTCCTCTCTTTCAGTCTAAAGCCATTCCCCCTTGTCCTATCTCCACAGGCCCTGCTAAAGAGTCTGTCCCCCTCTTACTTATAACACCCCTTTAGATATTGAAAGGCAGCTATCAGGTCACCTCGGAGCCTTCTCTTCTCCAGGATGAACTGCCCCAGCTCTCTCAGCCTGTCTACATAGGGGAGGTTCCATCCCTTGGATCACTTTTGTGGCCCTCCCCTGGACGTGCTCCAACAGGTCCATGTCTCTTCTGCTCTGAGGACTCCACATCTGGACGCAGTACTCCAGGTGAGGTCTCACCAGTGCAGAGTAGAGGGACAGGATCATGTTCTTTGACCTGCTGGCCATTCTTCTTTTAATGCAGCACAGAATTCTGTTGGCTTTGTAGGCTGTGAGGGCACATTGCTGACTCATGTCCAGCTTGCCATCCACCAGTACCCCCAAGTCCTTTTCAACAGGACTGTGCTCAATCCTTTCATCCCCCAGCTTGTATTGATAGCAGGGACTACCACGGCCCAGGAGCAAGACCTTGCACTTGGATTTGTTGAACCTCATGAGGTTCTTCTTTGCCCACTGCTCAAGCTTGTCTAGGTCTCTCTGGATATAATCCCATCCCTCATACGTGTCAACTACACCACACAGCTTGGTATCATCAACAAACTTGTTGAGGGTGCACTCAATCTCACTGTCAATGTCATTGATGAAGATATTGAAGAGTATCAGTCCTGTCACTGACCCCTGAGGGACCCTACTTGTCACCGGTCTCCATCCAGACATTACGTCATTGACCACCACTCTCTGGGGGATGGTCTTCAGGGACTTCACTTAACCACCATGACTTTTCAAATATCATTGAGAGTGGCTTGGTGACTACATCAGCCAATTCCCTCAGGACTTTGGGATGCATGTCATCGGGACCTTGTAAATGTTCTGGTTCTTCAGGCAGTCATGAACCTGATTGTCGCTCACAGTGGGAGCAACACCACTTCCCCAGTCCACTCCTTCCTAAGCATTCATTAGAGAGTTATGTGACGAGCAGTTGTCAGAGAAGACTGAGGCAAAAATTTGTTGAGTACCTCAGCCTTCTCCTTGTCTATTGTTGCCAGCTTGTCTGTGTTGCTCACTAAGGGGGTACACCCTCTTGGACTTTCCTTTTGTAGTTAAGGTATGTCTAGAAGCCTTTCTTGTTCTTGGCATCCCTTGCCAAGCTTAGTTCAAGTTGGGCCTTGGCTTTCCTGACCCCATCCCTACACAGCTTAGCAACTTCCTTATACTCTTCTTGTAGAATCTGTCCCTGCCTCCACTGACTGAATTTTCTTCTTGCTCGCCTGTTTGACCAGCATGTCCCCGTTCAGCCACACCTGTCTCTTGCCCCCGTTTCCTGACTTCTTACACCTGGAGATGTAGAGCTATTGTGCCCTGAGGAAAGCTTCCTTAAAGATCTGCCAGCTTTGCTGCACACCCTTGTCCATGAGGACAGTTTCCCAAGGGGTTTTGTTGATTAACTCTCTGAAGAGCTGGAATTTAGCTTTCCTAAAATTTAGTGTCCTAATTTTGCTCTTTGAATGTTTGATGTCTCTCAGGAGCATGAACTCCACCATTGCACCACTGAAGCCCAGGAAGTCTCCAATCCTGATGTCACCAATCAGTTCATTGGCATTGGTGAGCAAGAGATCCAGTCTGGCATCCCCCCAGTTGGGCTATTATTTGAGTCTATTACTTGACTCAAGAAGTAATCCTCGATGCATTCCAGGAGCCTCTTGGATTGCCTACAGCTCACCGTGCTGCATTTCCAACAAATGTCTGGGAGGTTGAAGTCCCCCAGCAGGCCAAGAGCCTATGATCTTGATGCCTCCTGCAGCTAGAGTTAGAAGGCTTCATCAACAGTCTCCATTTGATCAGGTAGCCTGTAGTAGACACCAACCACAACATTCCCTCTGTTGTCACTGTCTCTAACTGTCACCCATAGGCTTTCAATTTGCTCATGAATATTCTTTAGGGACAACTTTTAACATTCTGTTCCTTCCCTGGTGTATATAGCAATGCCCTCCCCTCCTTCCTCGTCTGTCCCTTCTGAACAGTTTGTAGCCATCAATAGCCACACTCCAGTCATGGGAATCGTCCCACCAAGTTTCAGTGACGGCAACTACATCATAGTTTTCTAGTAGCATGATGACTTCCAATTCCTCCTGTTTGTTTCCCAAGCTGCATGCATTGGTGTAGAGGCGCTTCAGCTGGCCAACAAACCTTGTCACCTTCTTAGAGGATAACTCCTTAATTCCCTTTGTTTCCTTTGACATTTCCTGTTGCCTTTTTGTACTGTTCTATCAGTCCCTCCCTCATCATCATAAGATTTCATGTGTGCTGCAGTGTTGCCAACACCACTCAGGGCAGCAGGTCAAGGACCCCTGCTAACACTCTGTCCCCCTAACCTAGCTATACCATCCCACACATTGTTGTGGGAAGGCTCATCACCCCATCGCCCTTCAGATCTAGTTAATGCCCTCCCAATGAGCCCTGCTAGCTTTTCGCCGAGGACCTTCCTCCCCCTTTGAGAAAGGTGAACTCAATCTGATGCCTGCAAACCCAGTGCCATGTAGGCCACTTGGTTGTTGAAAAACCCAAAGTACTGGCAGCAGCATCAGCCATGAAGCCAGGTGTTTAAAGATAAGATCCTTCCATTTGTTTCAATGTCCCTACTCAAAACAAGAGGCAGAGAAAAAAAGATGATCTGCACTCACAATTCATTCAGCCAGCATTCCAAGGCTCTGAAGTCCCTTTGGATGGCCCTTGACTCATGTGTAGCTGCCTCATCGCTCCCCACATGGAAAATCAATAAAGGATAACAGTCTGTCAACCATATCAGGCTAGGTAGTTTCTTGGTGACATCCTTCACCCGAGCTCCAGGAAGACAGGAGACTTCTCTAAGAAGAGGGTCTGCTCAGCGTATCAGGAGTTCAGTTCCCTGTAGGAAGGAGTTACCTACAACTAATACCCATATTTTCTCCGATGTTGATGTAGCCTTGATGTTCCTTGGGAGAAGGTTTTTCCTGTTTTGGTTTTGTTGGTTTTTCTAGTCTAAGTGGGCTGTTATCACTCATAGATGGGCATTCCACATTCAGAGCTTCGTACCTGCTGTAGAGAGGCACCTGGGGGGGTGGAGAAGGCAAGAAGAGTTTGTGTTTGCTGCCCAAAACAGAGAGTTGTCTCCATCCACTCCTTTCCTTTGCATTCTTGCCTCCAGCTTGGCAAGTTCATTCCTCAACCTGTTGGGATACTGGCTGCCTTGGATCTTCTGCTTTGAAATAACCTATCTCTGTGAGGGCAAAGTCTAATTCTTCCATTCCTTCTTTTTGGCCCCCATGTAAGTTTTTAACTTGTATATTTCATCTTGTAGCCTGGCCACGAGACTGAGAAGATCATCCACCTGCTTACACCTCACACAGCTGTTCTTATTGCTGCCCCACAATGCTAGTGGAAAGGCTTGTGCATTCTGTGCAGCTGGAGGCCTGGACTGCCCCAAAGTCAGTCAGGGTTTCAGTATCCTTTCTGATCGGGGCAGATATCCTGGCTCTCTTTTGGATATCCCTGGAGGCATTCAAGAAACATGTAGATGTGGTACTTAGGGACATGGTTTACTTGGGCAATATTGGCAGTAGGTGGATATTTGGACTGGATGATCTTAGAGGTCTTTCCCAACCTTAATGAGTCAATGACTCTATTTTAGCATTTAACTTAGTTATCTCCCCAATATGAATCATGCATTCAGTTCGGAAATGTGATAAAAATTCCTTGCACACACACACACAAAAAAGCAAAGAGTGGTAGTCAGAGTAACCTGAACGGTGCTCTCATTTAGTTCCCGCAAGGCCCACCACAGGAGTAGACCTGCCTAGAAAACAATTAAGCCCTAAAAGGCCCATCTCTATACACACAAAAGAGCACAGAGGCACAGCAGCAACCCCAGTAACCCCATGTTGAAAGAAGCCCTGCCCAGTCACTGCCAAGACCGCCCTAGGAGAGCCTCAGTCACATAGTCTTAGGTGTGACACCTATCCCAATAGAAGCAGCTCTCCATAGCACCTTTCAGACTGAGGAGGGTGACTGTCTAGGGATATAGGGCTCCATACAAGACACAGGGCAAGAGCATTTGGGGGTTACAGAAGATTTATTATGGGATGCTTAAGGGAGGAAGTAAAGAAGGAAAAGGGATAAACTTAGTTAATTTGAGGAGGAACAAGTGCAGGGAAGCAGAGATACAGGGATAAAAGGGCCTGTTTCATGGAAATAATTGGGTGGTCAGTACACTGCAGGCCATGCCCTGCACCTGATCAGCACGTTGTTCTATCTTCTGATTAAAGTCTGTCTTTTTTTTCCTGAGTGAGGGATTCTCACTCTCATGTGTGTGTGGGTGTCTGTATGTGTTTGGGGGTATTTCTAAGTGCCAACAATTGGAGTTAGATCAGCTGTCTGTAGCCCATGTGTCCGTGATGCCAGAAACTGGAGCAAGAGAACATGTGCAAGAGAGCATGCGAGTCCTAGTGTAGGTCAAGCTGGTCTAGCTAGCAGCTTGGTGAATTGGCCTGTGAGCAAGACGGAGTGTGGTTCTCTGAGGATGAAGCCATGGAACTGGTGATCAGAAGGACTAAGGGAGATCCAGCCAGGTGCTGAAGAAGCAGTGGGGTCTGGGAGTCTCTAAGGGATGTGTGCATGTGTGTGTATGTGTGATTGAGAAGATCTGTACAAGCAACTGGAGCAAATACAGCAATTTCCTAACACTTTTCTTTCTAACTGTATGTCCCGCTCCAATTATTGGAGTGAGGGGAGATTCTTTAATGTATACCCGGAGTGAGATTAAGACACAAACGAGGTCAAATGTTGTCTGACCAGTTTAATAGAAATTCTGGTCAGTGAGGGAGATGGGGATGGGAAAGCAGGCGATAGTAAAAGGGTAGGAAATACGAGTGAGGGTTACATATAAAAAAGCAGGGACAATCACCACCATGGATCCCACGTTGTTCTATCAGTCCAGGAGTATCTTCAGGCATGTGTGGGAGCGAGGGAGCTAGAGCGCAGGGGGAGAAGCAGCACCAGGCATCCTCAGGCCGTCAGGTCTCAGGCAGCAGGCACCAGGTGAAGCAGGAGCAGATATCAGGAGAAGCAGGAGCAGGCTCCAGGCAGCAGGCAGCAGGCATCGTCAGGCATCACGCCATCAGGCAGGAAGCAGGAGCAACAAGCAGGCATCAGCTAGCAGGGCAGCAGGATCTCATGTCTCAAGCAGCAGGAGGTATCAGGCAGGTCCAGCCAGGCATCCGTCAGGCATCAGTCAGACAGCAGCAGGTAGGCAGCTAGCAGGCAGCAAGCAGGCAGCACCTAGGCAGCTCCTAGGCAGCTCCTCACCTTTCCCCCGTTGGAGGAGGTCTTCTTTATCCTCCTTTTTGGCCAGCAAGACATTCCCGGGCACCCAGGTATGTCACGTATCACACAAACATGCACGGATGGGCTTGCTCCTCTCCTTCTGTGGTTGCCTCCCTCAAGGCGCCAGTCTGAAAGGCTGCTGGATGGCCATTTAGCGGCTGCTTACCTCTCATTGTCCCTGGCCTGCAAGCCTTCGGGCAGCAGGCAGGTGGGCAAACTTTGAGACAAAAGAGTTCTCACAGCAAGCTTTGAGACAAAAGATTCCAAAACAGTCTCTTACATTGTACAAGACAGGACCCTTGAATTACTCCTCAGACACTTCCATTCATCAATTAAAATTGTGTTTGATGAATGTTAGCCTAAATTTCATGCGGCAAGTTGAAATACTGTCTTAGTTTCTAACAGAAGTTGCTTCTCTCATAGTGTCTGGTATGAAGCTATGTTTTGTTCCCAGAAGAGAAACAAAACTGATAACACTTTGCAGTGTTGAACACAGCCAAGGACACATTTTGTTCCTCAGTGAAGCAGTTAGAAGGCATAAGGAGCTGGGAATTGGGAGGGGACAGGACCAGGGCAGCTGACCTAAACTGACCAAAGAGCTATTTCATACCATATAACATCACGTGATTTTTACGGAAGGGGAGTCTCTTGCTTGGAGGGAGGGACTGCTGGCTGGTTGGATATTGGTTGTTGGTCCTTTGCTTTGTGTATCATCTATAGCTTCTTATATATATATGTATATGTACTGGTATTTCTTTTATTCTCTCTGCTGTCTTAGTAAATAGCTTTTATCTCAGCCCACGAGTTCTACCATATTTATTCCTTAATTCTCTCCCCCATCCCACTTGGGCGGGGGGAGGGTGAGCGAACAACTGTGTGGGACTTAGCTATCTGCTAGGTCAAACCACAACAAATACATAAAATCAAAGTCAGATCTGTTGTAAGCCTCTAACAAGAAGAGAATACATTTAAGATAGCAGAGATTGTATTGAGAAATGAAGTTCCTGGACCTGTTCTACTATTTTTATATGTTTCAGTAATTGAAATAGTTATTGCCACTTCATCTCCCTGTGTATATTTATTCATCAAACTAATAAAATGAGACTTTTTCTTCAATCATGTAAGATATCCATTTTCTAAAGCATCCAAATTGCTAATACAACAGATATGATATTAGTGAAATCCATGTCTGTATGTGAATGAGTTAATAATAGGAAAAAGTATTAGCTGTCAATTTAATTGTCCTTACTCTTGTAAACTTAAGTCAGTTCTGGAGTTTAGCATTTTATGTGTTATAACAAAAATGTTCAGATCTCTTTCTCTCAAGTTCTAGAAAACACTCAACATATGTATTTTTAGCAGATAGCTGATGATCTGGAGGAAATAGGTATTTGCACCTTGGTTGCAGTGTGTCACATTTCTGCTTCAGTGCATTGAGTGGCTTTAAATCTCTTAGATGACATCATTCTGTGTAATGTCAACTCACATTGGTTTTTCAGCATGACACAATATAAAATGATGGGTGGTAACACAGAAAATGTAATGCAATATGACACATCAGGAATGCAAAGGGTACTGTGATTGAATAGTTGGTGTCAATTTAGATAGGAGACTTCAATTGCAAAATGTATCTGGCAGATACTAATGGAGTAAATGTTAGAGTAAATACTGTATGTGTGAAACTATGAATTCTTCAGTTCGCCATAGTACATTGAGGAGGGTCAGAAACAGTCTGAAATATTAGGAAGAGTATTTGTAGTTGACACAAGTATAAATGTTTAAAGCACACTGAAAGATAATACATGTTGCAAAATGTCCATCTCCTTGCTTGTTCACCTTTTCTGTAATCATTACCCATTTATTTTAATTCTTTTCCTAACTTACCAAACAATAAAAATGAGAAATTGCTTCTTATTGTTGTGTTGCACTATACCAAGTGTAATTGGCCACACATAGACAGTCAAATGCAGAAGGTATGGATGGATGGACTGCTAGCATCCAGTTATCAAGTTACCAGTTTTTAAACAATAAACTCCATTCTACTTAATCATTTCATATCCCAATGTACTTTTCACCAAATAAATCTGCTCCAGATATAGAAAATCCTAAGAATTTTGTCATAAGTCATTCGGTACCTTTCAAGTTGTGGTCTTATTTAACACAGAACACGACCTACACAGCTTAATAGTGCTGAATAAGTTTTGGTTGTTTTTTAGAACAAAAAGTAATCAGAAGTGAAAAAAAGAAATTGAGAGTACAAAATATCTTGTTCTGTAATTATCAGACAGCTGTGAAATGATATGTTTTTATAGTTTGGGAAGTTTGGTTCATTTTGTTCTCTCATCAAATAATCTGCACGGCAGAGACTTGTTGCAGTGTTCCCCCAGGCAAATCTTCCCCTCACTCCTTATCCACTTCCCTGTGGCAATATGTTTTCTGTCATTTGCTGGCTATTCCTATGGCTCATGTCTCTTTTGTAGGGCAAGGACTCAACTATTTTCTCAAAGGATTAAAAGTATTTTAAACGTATATAGAACTGTTGAATTGTCTCATAATCTGTGCTTCAGAAGATTGGAGAATTTATAAATCTGTAGAGACATTGATTTCCTTCTCTGAAAGAATCATTAGATTATCTGTAATTAGGCTCTAGAAAAAAAAATATGTGGGAAATGAAATGCTTTGATCTTTAGAGTGGGAGAGGAAAGCTTGACAAGGGACAGGAGTTCTTTAGGGCCATACTTAACATTTCAAATGAAATAAACAAATATAACCCTAGAAAGTCTCAAGCACTGGACAGTAACACAGGGAGTATCACAAAGACTAATTTTCCACTTGGAAAATATAAAAAATAAAAATAATTAAAACAGTGTGTTAGAGAATGGAGCTGAAGAGTAGGATACATCAGACAGGGGTACTTTACTATAGCTGATAAGATGTGAAAGCGAATTTAATTCCTTTTTCATACTGCGTAGTTCTACCCCTTCAGGAAAGATCTTTTAAATGGTAACTGCTACCCTCCTACAATGTTTCTTTTTTCTGTGAGACTCAGAGATTTTTGCAGGTTTCTTTTTTTTTTGTCTTTTTCCTGATCATAATAGGACAGCTTTAACAGTTATAGAGGGGGAAAAAAAATCTCTTTTAGGTGGCTAAAACAATATTTCAGAGGAAGAAACAACAGCTTTAGTGTTCCTGAGGAACAAACAAATCAGCTTTGTGTCCAATTTCACCAGCAGAGATTTATTTCACCACTCAATTTCTGCAGTTGCCATTGTTTCCCATGAAGTTAGAGTAGCGTATAATTTTTGCAAAATAACATGCAATGTTTCCTGGTGAATGCTATTTGACAGATAAATACAGTGATGTGTTATAGATGAGACCAAACAAAGATAAATGGTAGGGCTCAGTGTCTGGAGTCAGCAGCAGTCAGCAGTCAACCATCTAAACACAGTCACTCAAGCCTTTAGCATTACACACTCAAAGAAAGGTATTTAAAAACATGTTTTCCTGCAGTTCCCCCTTCTGTCATAACTTTAGCTTGTTGCCTGAGACCCTATACTGAATATCTATGGATCATAACTGCATTACCAGACTATTGTAATCTATTGAAAATAAGAGACTCAGTAACAATGTCCTCCCTATTTGTAGAATCAAGATTGAAGAGGGAGGATGACTGTGTGATCTTGTACCCCCGTGCTGTAGTATCTTATCCTAAACATATTGGTTAATTTGGATTTCACCCACATTCATCCGTTAAATTACTTCTAAAGTGGCAAATTATTGTCTACCCCTGATGGTAGTCAGTACAATAGCAATACTTGCTATTTTTAAAATTTTTCCTTTGTATTGATGATTATACCATGAGGGCTGCTCTGAAAGTAATGCCTGCTATTTTATTATGTTGGCCCATGGTGTCAGAGGTGGATGTTGATATGGTAGTAGAAGCTGAACATTTCTGCTAATATTCTGTTACATTTTGTTTCCATTTAAACTACAACAGATACAAAGAGCGCAATAACGGTATTTGACAGAGCAAATTCTCAACTAAGTCAAGATCTTTTCAGCTTTTCACAGTGCCCTGCCAGAAAGTAGGCTAAGGGTGCACAAGGTGCTGGGGGGGAAAACAAGTAGGTCAGCTAAGCCAAAGTTACAAAGGAATGTTCCGTAATATATCATATCATATCATATTTAACAATAAAACTAGAAGTTGGCCGGGAGATCTGCCACTGCTCAAGAACTGACTGGACATTGGTCAGCTAAGGGTGAGCGATTGCGTTTTGAAACATTTGTGCTGCTTAATCTTATCCCACACCCTTTCCACCCCTCCATTTTCCTCTTAAACTGTGCTTCTCTCAACTCAGGAGTCCTCTTATGTTTTTTTTTGTTGGAGGGAGAAGGGTGATTTAATGACTGTGTATTTAGCTGTCTGCTGTGTTAAACATCATGAATAATAAACACAAAATGATGGATTATCTTTGTTCAATGAAATAATTGAAAAGATGCTGAATTCAATTATGAAGAACTCTTGTCTCACAATACCATCCAGCTTTCACTCAGTCCCAGAGAAGTCTTTGTCCTAAGGAAAATAAATGAAGATGTTGCAATCTTCAGCAGCTAGTTGCACACATTTTGGGGGCATTGGAAATAATTGATGTCTGACTGCTTTGCCAAGCACCGTACTCATCTGTGGTTTCATAAGATATGTGCATCATGATTATCTTACACAGTAGACAATTGTTGGCGAGCATAGGTGTCTTAGTTTCTAACAGAAGTTACTTTTCTCATAGTGTCTGGTATGAAACTATGTTTTGTTCCCAGAAGAAAAACAAAACTGATAACACCTGGCAGTGTTGAACAGAGCCAAGGACATATTCAGTTCCACAGCTTCTTGCATTCTTCTGCCAGTGAAGCAGTTAGGGGGGCACAAGGAGCTGGGAACTGAGAGGAGACAGGACCAGGGCAGCTGACCCAAACTGACCAAAGAGCTATTCCATACCATATGACATCATGTGATTTTTACGGAAGGGGGGTAGCCGTGAGGAGGGGCTGCCGCTGACTGGGTATCAGTAGTGAGCCCTTGCTCTGTGTATCATCTATTTATATATATATATATATGTACTCATATTTCTTTTACTTTCTTTACTATCAGTAAATAGTGTTTATCCCAATTCATGAGTTCTACTGTACTTTTCTCTTAATTCTCTCTCCCATCCCATTTGGGGAGGGGGGAGAATGAGCGAATAACTGTGTGGGACTTAACTCTCTGCTGAGTCAAGCTATTACAACGGGTGATATGCAGAAGATGAAAATGAAGAAAATTTTGTTTTGAAGACTAAAAACCAGCCTTTCAGAATAGAAAAATCTTATTTTTATGTTTTTTTTTGTCAGATGTCTAAATTTTGTTCATTAATTCACCTCAACTTAATTTCTATATATTTTGATGTACTGAATCTTGATATTCCATTTTCCCTTCTGAATTAAGTTGACTTTTGTTATTTTATTTTGTTGCTGTTGTTTTCTTTTGTCAACCTGATGCCATTACTCTGGCAAAGGCATTTATTTTAGATAAAATAAGAACTTATACAGTGCTTAGATATCTGGAAATAAATAACTAGCAATATCTTACATTACAGTTTCTTGGGCAGTTGGTTATAGATATGGAATGGACTGACACTGGCATCCCTAACATCATAAATTAATTGTGAATGCCTCTGAAATTTGAAATTCTAGAGGTGATATTTTAGATTCATAAAAAATAATAAAATAATAAAGCTGTTTTTCAACTGTGAATTGTTATATTTTAGAAATTGAAACTATAAGAGTGCTAGCAGGCATTAAAGAAAATACCGAGAACAACAAAAAGAAGAACAACAAAGAAAAAAAAAAAAAAAAAAAAGATACTTACAACACTTTCTTTTCCCCATCAGTACTTCTATCAAGCTCTTTTTATTTCACAGAGAAAATGTTTATGCAAAGCATAAAATATAAACAGAAATAATCCTCAGTGCATGTCTGAAAAAGTCTGCATGACAAATCCCACCCTATTCTCCCTTACTGCAAGAGGTTTAAGAGGAAATCCATAGCAGAATTTCTGACTACTGGAATTCATAGAGTATTATTCCAAATATCTCATTTTTATCATTTCATATATTGTCAAAGTGCCCTAAATAAACACCTTTTAAGTCAACGGTTATTTCCAGTTCTGTCTCAAGCTGCTCCTCTCAAGTTTTCATCCTCCTCGTATCATTCGATTGTAGTGGGCTAAATTAAATATGATGCAAACAGAAATGTAGTTTTTATTTGTTTTATTGTCAACTATGTAACAACTGACTATATTTTCTTTAAAATACGCTGAATCTAATGGTACAGATGTTAGAACACTTCTTATTTACTGAGTTTATTCAGAGAGAAGTGACATCCCTTTTATCATCTTGTTTTGGTGTGTCCTAGATTCACACACACATTCATACTTTGCTGAAATGCAATGCAAAACAATTTCTTAGAGGGCAGTTCTGGTTGTACATTCTCTACTATTTTTGCTATTTGCAGCTTTCAATGACATTCATGTTTAATGCTGTCACCTATCACTCAGTGTTACACACCAAGAGCCACTCCTGCTGTGAAAGACCTTCTGGAATCAAAGGTATGCTTAGTTTAAGCCATATGCACTTGCACTTTTTACAAGCATGATTTGATTGGACAAGTAGTTTTAGTGTCCAAAGTCAATGAAACATGAGAGAAGGCTCTGATCATTAAATGTTGAATATTAATTTATTTGTTAGACAAGAAAGACAGCTTCATAATAATAGTTATAATTGTTATATAAGATTACAAAGTCATTATGATCATTAAATATCTATATCTATACATATGTAGTGGAATTTCTTCAGTCTGCAAATCTGCAAGTGAGAGCACAATGGTAAAGTAGTCAGTTTATTAAACATAATAGCACACAGATATCTGTTGAGGCTGTGCAGTTCCAGTTCATATGCTCAAGGACAGTCATAGTGTTAAATCAATTGGTAAGGTAAACTATAAATAAATAAACATAAATAAAATATTTGTTTTAATACTAGAGATCAGGAAATAAAATATATCTCATTTTGCCAAAATTAAGAACATGGAAATGTAAGACTTGTTGAATATATACAAATGACAATAGGATCTTTCTAATCAAAATTTACAATCTCACCTTCATTCCTTACTGTTCTTTGTGCTTGGTAATAACTAACTTGGAAAAGTGCTGAGTCTTGAAACTAAACTATTTTTTTCTTAAAATTAAAGGAAAATTATCTTGTACCCAGCATTAAAATAGACAGACAGACAGACAGACAGACAGACAGGTAGGTAGGTAGGTAGGTAGGTAGAGAAAAGACAGTTGTCGCATCTGCAAATTATTTGTTTCTGCAACAGAAATTCCTTCTTACAAGGTGCAAAGAGCTTACAGCAGCTGTTGCTGCTCAGTTGCCTGGATTTATTGATTGGGGCTTTTGTCTTGTTAGTTTCTTCCATCCAGCATTTATTCTTCAGATCACTTTAATTTTTTCTTTTCACACTCTAGTCTGCTCAGTCTTCATTTGTGGTCAAACATCACTCACGTACTCCATTATCTGTCAGAGTACTATGTTTACCTGTGAAAGAAAACTTCCTGGATATTTATGTTGTTGACATAAATCTGACACAGTGGTCCATACTACCCTCCTAATGTGTCCTAATAATTCTACAGCCTAAGTCTTCCTGTGAAATAGAAGTGAAAAAAGAACATCCTTCCAGTTTATTTACAAGTAACTAATACTCTTAGCATTTCACATGTACAAGAGCTAACAAAAATATTGGGGATTTTTTTTTTTAAAATGAGTAATATTTTTTATTGAAGAAAAATAGGAAAGCCATATTTAATTATATTAGTTCTGTGGTGCATGAAGTAAAATGACATTTTCTTTTAAGTGATCCTTCTATATTGAGGCAGTACCTTTTTCAGCATAATTTCCTTTGAAATCAATCTAATGAAGAGGTAAAATGAAATGACAATTATCTCATGAAAGCTATTGAACCAGAAATGACCATCGATGTCTTTTATGTGTGGGATGGGTAAGAATCATCTGAATCACTGTGTATCTCATTTTCAAATTTTCAGTGAACGTTCTGCAAGGTCATGAACCAGATGCACTATAAGGCAAGAGTCAGCTGTTAGTACAATTGACAAAGAATGAAACTGATTTTTTTTTTTTAATGAAATTTGGAAGAAACAATTGCAACAACTGAATCCAAGGATGAAAAAGATTTACAATTATTTTTTTCCTTAATAGTGTCTGTAGCAGGAATAAACACCATTGTGCTTTGAATAATGTGTCATAGTGATATGTCTTAGTTTCTAACTGAAACTTTCCCTTTTAGTGTCTGCTACAAAGCTGTGTTTCGGTTCTAGAAGAAAAACAAGGCTGATAGCACCCAGCAGCATTGAACAGAACCAAGGACATTTGCGTGTCTCTGCCAGGAGAGTAAAGAGGCTAGAGGGGAGTGCAGGGAGCTGGGAGGTGACAAGAACAGGGCAGCTGACCCGAATTGACCAAAGAGATATTCCATGCCATATGACGTCATGTAATATAAGGAAGGGAAGTGAGCTGGGGGGGCCTGTTTGCTTGGGGATTGGCTAAGCATTGGTTGCGGCCGGTGAGCGATTGCTTTGTACAATCACTTGTTTTGTATATAATTATTATTACTGTTATCTTATTCTATTTTCCTTCTCTGTTAATAAACAGTTTTCATCTCAACCCAAGAGTTCTACCTTTTTTTTTTCTCAATTCTCTCCCCCATCTCAGCTGGGAGGAGGGGGGGGGGTGAGCGAAAGGTGGTGCGGTGTTTCCAGGCCTGCCGACTCAAACCGGCTCATGGTGTGACCAAAATCATACGTGTCATGTTAAATGACATCTGCTATGTCTATAAAAGGGTCTTATGAAGGATTTTTTTTTGTAATAAAAATCTTGCATTTTGATAAAAAATGTCATATTTTCAGTACGATTAAATAAATTAAATAAAGCACTCATCTTCCTTGAGTCAACCATTTAAAATAGGCTGCCATCTGCATGAAAAGCATAGAAACCCTACTAAATAGAAAAAAGATTACAAAATGCCACTCCAATGAAATTGTTGTTCCTGATAAATTTAAGTTTTATTTGACACATAATTTCAGATAGAAAATTGAAAAAAGAAAACACAAGCAGTTCTAAAATATTATTTTGGAAATTAATTACATACCTGCTATGTGAATAATTGATCTGGTTGATTTGTCTTCATTTTCTGAGTCTTATTTTGAGCTCTATGCTCGCAATATCAAAAAATCGATCTGCTATTTATGAGTTGATTTGAGAAGTGCAATAAATTACCTACATAGTCAAAGCATATCCTGAATATTTTTTATTTATTTATATATTTTCCATAAAGACATCACTGCACAACATGCATAGAAGGGAGAAGTACTTTTTTTTGTTTGTTTTTGTTTTTGTTTTTATCTCCTTCCTTGAGATTCAGTTTGGACATAGCCTCAGGTTTTACATAATCACTGGAGATGCCATATATCTAAAATTTATAATAGGTGACAAATTCAGGTCTGGTTCTATTGTCCTCAGTGCAATTACATGTTGAGAATATAATGTAATTTTTCCTTTACAATCTCTGCAAAAGCAAAAATGCTGATCTACTAAAAAAAGTCTGCGCTTTACAGCTGTATATTATTTTAGTGAAAGGAGCAATATTGTCACTACTGCACATTTGAACAAATTCTGAAGAATAAAAATGAATTAGAGCAAAATGAAAATAAGTTCTTCTCTAAGAATATGATGATATTCTTAATAATAAAAATATAATTATTTGATAGGACTGGAGTTGTTGCTGCATTTAGGAATGGTATTTGTCAGGCTTTTATTAGCTCTCTAATTTTCAAAATGTTAATGTATACTTACATTTCAAGATCAAGTTTATTATGTTTAAGTTAATTATTTTTTTCTGTGCATATATTTTACTTTTTGTTGGATTTTACTGTAGTAATTATTGTATCAGTAGACCATGTTTATAAACAAATACATGTTTATTCTCCGAAGCAGGGTTTTACATCATAAATTAGGCAATAAAAATCTTGCTGCATTCTGACAACATACATTTCTATGTCTTCAAAATGAGGCATCTCAGTAATGTTGTGCAAATATAAAAGGAAACAAATGCTTTTAAAAAGCAGAGAAAAGGATGAAAAACAGCAGGATAATGTGAATGAATTATAGACCTGATATTTTTCAGAAATTGATAAATTGGCTTGAAGATACAGATCGTCACAATCTTCAAATAGTAATGTAGTAACAGACAACGCAATATTGATAATTTTATTACCGTCAAGTTTTACTTTTTTTTTCTTTTCTCTTTTACCTGAAACGTCTTCAAGAAAATTGGCTTGGGCTGATTTGTATGCTGTGTAATTTCTTTCAGTAACAATATTTAGGGAAGAAATTCTTACTTTGCTTTTTCATCATTAAAAAAGGTACAATATTTTGATAAAAACGTTTGGATTTTATGCAATGACAGCTAGACTTAATGTAGATTAAAATAAATCTGAGATATTGCAAAGGAAAATGACTGTGTGAGTAGTTCTTCAAATGCATTACTGAGCTACAGTTACTACATGGACGAGACATTATATGCATAAAAACTGATGATGTCATCGAGTTCTAAGGGTTGGGGGGCAGAGGGCTATTAACAAAATGGCATCATAGTCTTTACAAACCACACAGCAACCATTATCTGATTTTGATCCCTCAGCCCGTACAGTCTTTCTATCAGAAGAGTCACTCCCATTAACATCTTATATTCACAAAGCTCTAACATTCTATCAGGGATCAATGACTTTGCCTTCACTGCATTAATTAGTACGTGAAGGAGATGAAGAAGTATTTAGCTAAACATAGAAGCAAAAGATTATATATGAGTGTGAACACTGACAGTAATTTTCTGGAAAAAAATCTCCAATCTTTGAAATGTCTTCATTTTTTTTCACAGCTTCCTAGGATCTTGAAAAATCAAATAAGTCATTTTCTTGTTAACTCACAGGTTCTTCCGCCTAACATTCATGTCTACCTTACTTCTAGAATTATCCTGGAAGAAACCATTCTGTTTGTGTCCAAGTGAATTTCTAACAACTGCTTGTCCATGATAACCCTCTCCGTATCTGCTATAAAATATGTCTATAGGAGTGGAAATATAGTCCTTCTTTTGTTATGTTAGCAACTATGAACTTTAAAAATATTAAATCTTGTACCATAATGACCCAAAGTGACTCCACATTTGATTCTTGGTTTGACCTATGCACAAATTCACATATGGAAGAAGTAGATACCTGACCTATGCCTGACTGCATTTTGCAGCCTAGTGAACTAAATGGAACTGGCAAAATCTACTCTAAAAATGAAGTGGGGGTGGAGTAAATAAGAACTGATCACAGACATATCCCTTTAAGAAGACTAGGACAAGCTCAGTCTTATCGCTGGAACTGATTGCCTAGAGATGTGGTGGAAACCCTGTCCCTGGAGACATTCAAGGTCAGGCTGGACCAGGCTCTGAGCAGCCTGGTCTAGCTGCAGGTATTCCTGTCCATTGCAGGGGAGTTCGACCAGATGACCTTTAAAGATTCCTCCCAACTCTAAGGATTCTACAATTCTATGATTGCTGAATCTCCCACAGGGACATTAACATCTACTTGTCTATCAAGAAGACACTGGACTAAAAAATTACTTGTCTATGTAATAAATTAGTGTACATTGTTTATCAGATTTTTTCATCTGAATTCTTTTTGCTCAAGATCAGTTACTATAGTCCTTCACATAGCAAAGGAAATAAATATTTGATGAGCGTAACAGAAGTCACAGCAAAACTTCATACTTCTTCCAAAATGACAGAACCTACTTTCTCAAGCATTGCTTATTTTAATGATACATTTCAAAACATGATTTTGAAAGATAAGAAATACTTAAGGGGAAAAAAACAGTAACTTCTTGTGGTGTAATAACCACACAGACTCTGAGGTGGGTTCAAAGATTTCTTCTTCTTCTTCATTCTGTTCTGTTCTCTTCTCCATTGTGTTCTGTCCTGCTCTGTTCTGTTCTACCTTATTGAAAAGCTAGCTGGGCCTTTATAGGCCTTTCTGGCTGATGCAACAACATGCAGAACTGCTAACTCTACAAAACAGTATTCTTCTACTCATAAATCATTGGCTATAACAATCCATCTAACAACAACAAGACTTGAGCAGCTCCTTCAGCATTTTCCTTATCTTGAAGGGCAGAGACGTCCTTGTCTTGAGAATCAGCGGATAAACATAGTCATTATCTTACACAGGCAACAGTCCACGCTCAGAGCTCTTGTCCCGCATTCCTTATGCTCCTTTACAGCTCCCAGGGCTTCTTCCCACTAAGTACAATGGTATCTCGATCCAGAGGCTGATCTTCATTCATGAATTTTGCTGACTCTGCTTGTTGTAATCCCACAACTTCTGTGACATTGTGAAATAATTATGGTCTGCCCAGGGAGGTGGTGGAGTCACCGTCCCTGGCACTGTTCAAGAAGTGTCTGGATGAGGTGCTACGAGATATGATTCAGTATCTTAGTGGTTAGTAAAGCTGATAGGAGGACGGTTGGACTAGATGATCTTGTAGGCCCTTTCCAACCTTGTGTTTCTACGATTTCTATGACTCTGTCAGTTATGATGGTATTAACTGAGAGGTAAACACTTTTAATGGGAACTAAAGAGGGACTGTCAACTCCTTTCCTATCTTGCATCCATTTTTAATGATTATTCAAACAGAATGCATTATTACACGTAGAACATTTAACTTGTTAAATTTAGTCTATTAAATTTTATCAGATACAAAATGTGAGGTTTTCATCTTAGATAACTTTCACAATGATCAGTGTGACATCTGTTCCTGAGGCCACAGGTTCTACTGGATGTTTTTTCCATGTTAAAATTGTTTTTACTTAGGAATTGTCTTATTGTCTCAATAGATTGTAAAGAAAGTTTGAATAATATAGTCATGAAGGACATTTTAACTTTAAATAATCTTATCCAGCATGTCTGAACCTTCTAATAGAGTATGTTACACAGACTCAGGAGTCTACCTGCAACAAGGACTGTATTGCTGCAGAAAGGAGAAAGGAATGAGTTCTTTATTTATTTGGGTACGGAGGAGAGCAAGCTGCAAAGAGAATATCCTTTCAGTTTTAAAATGGTAACCAAAAAAAAGGATTATTGACTGTTCTAGTGAGGATAGCATATCATGCTTAGAAACAACATGGTTTTCTATAAGTAATTTGAATAATATAAGCAAAAGTAAATTCACAGTTTCACCATATATACTTCTTATAGAAATAATTGCTAGATGAAATAATATTCTTACATTATCTTATAAAATGTCTTAGGAAACATATTAAGACCTTTTAATGGATGGGAATATGAAAGGCAGTTATAAAGCAATATGCACATTTTCTTAAAAGAGCACGTGCCTGCTATACTTAATGTACTACTTTAAGTTATGAAGTGCACTATAGAGTGCAATATAATTTGATAAATATAAAGAATTATGTACACAAAACTGCACATACAGTGTAAGTAATTTCTCTAAGGAGACTGGTGACATAATAATAAACCTCAAGAACTCAGTTTGAATGATTTGTTAATGTCACAAGTAGCCCCAAACGGAATTACAGTTTCTTATGAACACTACAAATGTACGCAATTTTTACTGAATGAAGTAAAAGAAATCATTCTTTCTGATCAACACTACCAGTTTAAAAATAAATGCAAGCAATATTTTCTCCTTGCCTTTTCCTCAGACTCCTCTCCTTTCTCCTCCAACTCCAGTTGATTTCTGTTATTTTCTCATTCTGCTATTTCTTCTACTTCTTTATCCCCTGTTCTCTATCTGTCCTTCTGAATCTATTCCAGCAAAAAATATTTTCAATAAAATCCACTCATTGCTATGAATTTCCCTAGGAAAGAGTGTGAATCAATAGCAGATTAATGTTATTCAGAATGTTCAACAAACTACTAATAAACCAATTGAACACTCACAAAAGAGAAATATTCCTTTGCAAAAGCAAGTACATATAAGAATAGTTTCTAGGGACCTGCCTGAGATACCTGCCTTCTCCACTCTCCCAAGTAAAAAAAAGACTTGAGAAATTCTCTATGGTATTCCTTCCCTTTCCACCAATTATTTTGTATATGAGGCCTTAAAAATAAGAACAGGTTTCCCTTCTTTTCTCTATTTCCCAGAAATCATAGTTTAATAAGTTTCTTTTTCTAAAAGAAAGCTAGCCACAAGTTTCATGTTTTTAGTGGAATAAGCTCTGAATTCACTCTAAATAAATTACTTTCCTTCTAACAATTAATAATACAAAGAAACACCACACCTTAAGCTAGTACTCAATATTTGATGGCTTTATTTATGCTACAGTATTTGAATACTACATTATTTGAAAAGGAATATTGTTTGCTATTGAAATATTTTTGCTCTCATTTTTTTTTTTATTATTTAAGTTTTAGTCATCTGTTCAAATGTGGAAATATTCGTGTGGAAAAACAAAACATGGAACATTACATCTGAATTGTATACCTTACAATAATCTAGACAAAGTGTAAAAATTGAAAAAAACAAGTGTAAAATTGAAACATGAAAAAATCCTCCAGTACCAAAAGCAAGTAAGCATACATGCATAAGAATAGGTTCTTCTTATCACCATTTTTCTTTAAATTGTACAAAACTTCTTGACTCTCACATTAAATGCTGTGCTCTCTCAAAGACAGAAAACAAAACTGATGTTTTAAACAAATGCATCTTGCTTACTGTATGCACACATCTGTACCAAGATACACATAGATCACTCTGAAAGTAATGCCTCCTATTTATTTCTATGAAAAGTACAACAGATACAAAGAGCATAATAACATTATTTGATAGAGCAAATTCTCAGCTACAAAACACTCTTTTCCAACATAGTCACCACGATTAACTATGCATTTTCACAAGCAATGAACGAGAGCCTGTATGCCACACTCATAAAAATCTGCACCAGCAGAGGTGACTCACTATCGCCGTCTCAACTGCTGTAATGACCCTGCTGGTCACGCTTGTTTTGATGCAGCTCTGAATATGGTTGGCTATCCAGACTGCAAGAACATATTGATAGCCTATGTTCAGTATTTCATCCACCAAAACCCATAAATCCTTCCTTGTAGCTCTGCTCTTAATTCATCTATTGCCCAGTCTGTATACATGTTTGAGATTACCCCAACCCACGTGCAGGACCTTGCACTAGGTCCTGTTGAACTTCCTGTAGTTTGCATGGGCCCACCACTCCAGCCTGTTAAGGTCCCTCTGGATGGCAACCCTTTAATCTAGCATGTTGATCACATCACTCAACTTGGTGTCCTCTACAAACCTCCAGAGGGTGCACTCAATCCCACTGTCCGTGTTGCCAACAAAGATGTCAAATAATACCGATCTCAATACAGAACAAGATTAAATACTAAAATATTAATTTTTGGTAGACAATTCAGCTTTTTTTTTTTTTTTTTTTTTTTAATCTTCAGAAAACATCAGAAAGCGTGCATATTTTCTTTTATTTTGATAATTTTTTTCAACTTAATTTTCTTGATTTTTTTTCAGAAAATTTTCTACTTAAAATAGAAGAGCTTTACAGTAGAACAAGCTCCCTCAAAAATATTTGCTTATAAGCAGAGTCATCATATTGTATGCATCTATTTGTTACTTCTTTCTAGATTAAAGTAGGATAAACTTCAGGAGCCTAATGTATTTTTTTTCAAGACAAAACATTTTATTTTTAATTTTGAAAGTAATGTATTTTTTTCAAGTAGCTTAACAATGTAGTTCAGTCCCACAAAAAATACAGTTTTCTCATGTTTCTTATTCTGGTCTTTTGAAAATCATTTTCATGAAATTCTGGCACATCAAAATTCTTACTAGAACTGTTATTAAAAGCACAAGGTAGTAAAACCTTTTTTTTCCCTTCATATTAGTTGTTTAGACTGTGAATAGGTATGTTCTTTTTTATGCTTCTGTTTTATTCATGTCACTGGCATTTGTAACTAAACGCATGCAAGTGAGTGGGAGGTACTCATTTAATGTCATGTAAACATCTATTTGATTGCTCCAACAAAGTTAGCTAAATGGCTATATTTGTCACTGCGTGATTTGTAGGTACAAACTATTCATCCACAAGAGACAAAAAACAAGAAAATATTTTTGGAAAGAAAAACACTTCAAAGCTTCTTCTTTTGCAGGCTGGAAAGTTGAAAAATCAGCAATGAAAGCATATCCTCATACATACCCTTTCTTGCTAGATTTCTTCAAACTGAGGATGGGTGGAAAGTAGAATAATTTAAAGCTCTGGAAGTAAAATCCATGAGTCTTTTTTTTTGTTGTTGTTAAAAATCCACCAGAGAGTATCTTCTTCAAAATTCAATTCATCTTCTTGAGTGTTAGTGTTTGCTTTGGGAGATCTATATTATTGAATTGTATAGCATATGTTTGGAGGTGTATAACTCCCTATCTCCCTAGTGTGTCTGAGGAGTCTGTGCATGAACTATTCTACCTAAAGGCACATATAACATTCACCTTGTCTTCTAAGTGAGTGTCGGAGTAGGAGAATCTGATTTAGGGAAGCACAGATAAAATAACATCTTGCTTTTTTTTAACTCGTTACCTTTTTTTACAGAGCTAGATGAGACCATCTTGAAGAATTAAAACTTAGGACTTCAGAAGACAAACAATATTTTGCAGTCAGAACTCAGACAATATTCTGATCAAGGAAGTAGAAAGTCAGCTGCAGATGATTTAGTTTAATCAAGATATGATTTTATTAATTTAACTAGTTTGGGAAACATCAGAAATTATTTTGTAAAATGCAGATCATAACAGTCTTGAATGGATCCAGAGGAGGGTAATAAAGCTTCTAAATGATCTGAAAGACATATCTTTTGAGAAGAGGATAAGGGTACTTAGACTGTGTAGTTTGGAGAAAAGAAATCTAAGAGGTGGCCATTTTGGTCTCTAAAACTTCCTGAGGAAAAGAAGTAGAGAGGGAGGTTGTCCCGCTCCAAATATTGGAGTGAAGGGAGATTCTTTAATGTATACCCGGAGTGAGATTAAGACACAAACGAGGTCAAATGTTGTCCGACCAGTTTAACAGAAATTCTGGTCAGTGAGGGAGATGGGGATGGGAAANTCCTAGCCTTTCCCCCGTTGGAGGAGGTCTTCTTTATCCTCCTTTTCGGCCAGCATGACATTCCTGGGCAGTATGTCATGTATCACATGAACGGGCACGGACAGGCTTGCACGTCTCATTCCGTGGTTGCCTCCCTCAAGGCGCCAGTCTGAAAGGCTACTTGATGGCCGTTTAGTAGCTGCTTGTCTCTCATTGCCCCTGGTCTGCAAGCCTTCAGCAGCAGCAGGTGGGCAAGCTTTGAGACAAAAGAGTTCTCACAGCAAGCTTTGAGACAAAAGATTCCAAAACAGTCTCTTGCAGAGGTGCTGGTCTATTCTCTCTGGTAACAAATGATAGGACATGTGGGAATGGCACAAAGCTGCACCAGAGCCGGTTTAGACTAGATACCAGGAAAAAATGTTTGACCATGATCTTGAGGGTCATGGTCAAACACTGAACAGACTTCCAAGAGTGATGATTTGAGGAGAGGAAAGTGTCCTTGTTTATGGCAGAGGGGTTGGAACTTGATGGTCTTTAAACATTCCAACTCAGACTACTCTGTGATTCGAAGATTCTATGACACTGTGATTTTATGATACTATGACTGTGGAGAATGTAGATCCTTTGAATTCAAGCCATTTACAATTTGTTCATAGCTCGCTTGCTCTTGTCACCTTAAAATGTTTCCTGTTCTTTGCATGAGGCTGGTAATCTCTCATCTTTCTTATGTTATTTGGTGCGAACATGTGAACAAGGACTATATGTTGGTGCAGAGTGCTTATTTTATTTTTTTTATTTTTATTTTTAACTGAAAAGGAATGTGTTTATTTGGACAAATTGGGAGATGATGTGATGATCAAAATATCATGAAAGTCAACATAAATATTGTCATCAAATTAGGTAAAATCAAAGAAAGAGCAGAATCTTCTGTTCTTTCTAAGCTTTTGTCATTTTTTTCCTCCTGAAGATACTGCTATGTAATTTGATTATCTTAAGTTATGCAAAAATATGATCAGATTTAATTTAAATGCTGTTTTAACCATTATTTCTATGGCATTATTCTTCTTGAAGGAAAATATAGCATGCATTTAATTTGCAGTTTTTCAAATTTGTATTAATTAATTTCAACACAGCTTTTGATTTGTCCTATTATTGTTTAATATATTTTTATATATTAAAGTCAACATAAAATTAATCCATGTAATATATCAGGTTATATCAACTTAGAAACTCCTGATCTACCCAGCACAGAGAAGGTGGAAGAAATGCCTTGCCTAAGGCACTTTGCAAAGTGAATCAATCTTCTCAAATCCCCAAGCAGACTAGCACAGTCACTATGTCTAACCAGAAAATTGATCGTATGCAAAGATGAAATGAGAAGTTGATTGGCAGGAAACAGCTTATACAACTTCTCAGATGTCCTCAAGGCTGCCTTTCTCAGATGTTGGCAGAGGAACAGAAATCCTTAAAGGAACCAACACCCCAACTACAGTTTTAAGCATGGCTTTGGCAGTCGTAGACAACACAGTGTTACATAGTACTTCATCATGGAGCGGAACTAGTTATTATGCAGTACGTATTATAACCTTAAATAATTGCTCTAAATGCCGATCCTGGATATTCCTGGATCTTGTAAGTCTCCTTACAGAACGAGTTCACAGTGATTAACTGTGATGGAAGCAAATATTAGAATTGAAAAGCAGGGCCTGGGAGAATGTAGTGTCCACTGTAGGAGAAGATTCGGTGTGAGACCATGTAAGGAACACGTCTATGGGAACTGATGGGATGCATCCAAGGGTCCTGGAAGAAGCAATGGATTAAGTTGCTAAGCCACTATTCAACATATTCGAAAAGTCATGGTAGTCCAGTGAGGTTTCCTGTAACTAGAAGAGGGGAAACTTAATCCTCATTTTTAAAAAGGCAAAAAAGGAACGCAGGGGACTACAGGCCAGTCAGTCTCATCTTTGTGTCCAGCCAGATCATGAAGCAGATCCTTCTCGAAACTATACTAAATCTTTGATTTTAGCAAGGACCTCACACCAATCAGCTGCAGAGCAGAGGCTTACACTGAGGAATCCTGGCAATGAGGTAAAAAGCCATGGCTAAACCCCATGGAAAGAGTCACTGGGACAGAACCCTAATCTTCCCTCCCGCCCCGAGTGGGAAGGAGCAGTGCTTCTGAGGCCACTGGCTCTGATGCAGTTTGGGCAGAGTTAGGAGTGACAGCAGCCAATCCCCTGCCTGTACAAAGGCAGCCACTAGGAAATGCAGTGACCGAGGAGCGCCTTGAACAGGATGCGCAAACAGAGCATGCTCATCAGAAGGGCGTGCTTGGCAGTTAGTGCAGGCAGTTCCTGCAGGGCAGAGCAGAGTATCCTTCCTCACTCAGGAGACCGGCTTACCTATTAGAGGTCTCCCAGACAACAGATCTTGCCATGGTCTCCACTACAAAAAAAGCTAATCCCAAGAATATGGTGACCCAGACAGCGTGCCTGCCCAAAAATATGGCCAGTCAGGTCTCCAACCGCAGGGAGTGCCTGAGCCTGTTGCTGCTATGGAAGGCAGCAGGGATACCACCTGCATGAGGTGGAAGCAGGTGGAAGATCTGCTTGGCCTAGTGGTGGAGCTCAAGGGAGAGGTGGGGAGGTTAAGAGAGTGTGAACAGAAGATAGACTGGTGGAGTAACTCCCTGGCATACCAGAGGGAAAGGCACTGGGGGGATACCCTCCACATAGTTGTGGACCCCCTTTCCTGTCACTATCAGGCAGAGGGAGGGGACCTAAGAGACAGGAAGAGAAGGGTTCAAAGCAAATCCCAGCGTAGCATTACAGACAAACCCCCTCCCTATCTACCTCATTTCCCCAGGTGTCCCTACATAATAGTTTTGAGGCTCTGGATCTTGAAGGGAAGGTAAGTAAGCATGAGGTGGAAGGTCCACCTAGGAGGTTGTCTAGGGCAAGGACTCCACATCTCAAGACTCCCTCTGACAAAAAAAGAAAGGATAATTGTTGAAGGCAATTCCCTTCTCAGGGTAAAGGAGGGCCTGATATGACAACCTGACCCAACTCACAGAGAAGTGTGCTACCTCTCCAGGGACATTACTAAAAAACTCCAAGGTCTGGTTCAATCCTATGATTACTACCCGTTATTGATAGTTCAGGCTCGTAGTGATGAAGACACTGAGGGAATCTTGAAAGCTATCAAAAGAGACTTCAGCGGATTGGGGCTGTTGGTTGATGGAGCAGGAGTATAAGTAGTATTTTCTTCTATCCGTTCTGTGGCAGCAAGGGATACTGAGAGGACTAGGAAAACTGAGCTGATGAATACATGGCTAAGAGGCTGTTGCCATCACAGGAATTTTGGTAGTTTTTGACCATGAAGCAGTTTACTCTGCATCTGGCTTGATCGCTGCAGATGGGTCTCACCTGTCTCTAAGAGGAAAATGGATCCTAGCCCAGGAGCAGGCAGGGCTCATTGAGAGGGCTTTAAACTAGATCTGAAGGGGGTAGAGGATAAAATGAGGCTTGCTGGGGTTGAGTGAGTAGTCAGGGCTTTAAACTAGATTTGATGTGGGAAGAGGGTGGAGTTTGATGGGGCAGAGAAGGGCTGGGGGGTACTGTCACTTTAGGAGATTGTAATGAAAAACCTCTGAGTTGTCCCATAGGATCCTGTGAGGACTCCTCAGAGAAGGTAAAGTTGCCAACCTCCTGTCTGAAATCTTCTTGTATCCCTCTAGGAAGCAGCAGGGGAAAACTTCAGATTTGTCCCGGAGGTTTGAGGGAGGGCTCTTCTAGAAAGGTGACGTGTCAGAAAGCCCAGCTGAAGTGCCTTTATACCAATGCATGCAGCATGGGAGATAAGCAGGAGGAATTTGAAACAGTGATGCACTTGGAAAATTACAATCCTGTTGCTATCACGGAAACATGGTGGGATGGTTTGCATAACTGGGATCCCACCATTGGGAAGCATTGGCTTTTTAGAAGAGATAGGCAACGTAAGAAGTGTGAGGGAGTTGCCCTATATGTTAAAAAATGGATAAACTGCAGGGAGTTCCCTCTAAGAAAAAGTCATGAACAGGCTGAGAGACTGTGAGTTAGAACTAGGGATGGGAATACTAAAGAACAGCTGCTGGTTGGGGTCTACTACAGGCCACCTGATCAAGGGGAATCTGTTGATGAGGCCTTCTTGCTTCAGCTGCGAGAGGCATCATGCTCACAGGCTCTCATAGAATCATCCTGATGAGGGATCTCAACGACTTGGATATCTGCTGGGAAAATCACATAGTGAGCTGCAAGAGATCCAGAAAACTCCTGGATTCCATTGAAGATACCTTTCTGTTCCAGGTATTAGACAGACCGACCAGAGGTGAAGCATCGCTGAACCTGTTGCTCAACACTGCGGAGGAGATTGTTAAAGGCATTAAGATTGGAGGCAGCCTGGGCTGCAGAGACCATGTCCTGGCTGAGTTTGTGATCTCGAGAAACATGGGCCGGGCAAAGAGTGGAGTCAGGACCCTGAACTGCTGTTGGATGAAATCTCTTGGGAAGCTGTCCTTAGAAGCAGAGGAGTAGAAGAAAGCTGGCTACTCTTTAAGGATGCCTTTCTAAGAGAGTAAAAGCTCTCCATCCCTTTGAATAAAAAAGCAGGCAGAGGAGGCAGAAAACTAGAATGGCTTGGCAAGGACATGTTGGACAAACTGAGAGAAAAGAAGGGCATGTACAGGCTGTGGAAACAAGGGCATGTCTCCTGCGGAGAATACAAGGATGCTGTCCGGATTTGCAGAGATGAGATTAAGAAAGCCAAGACACAGATGGAAATGAACTTGGTGAGGGATGTTAAAAACAAGAAGGGATTCTATAGGTACATTGGCTAGAAGAGACAGGCCAAAGAGAGTGTACCTCCTTTGGTAATTGAGAAAGGAGAACTGGCTGCAGCAGACATGGAGAAGGCTGAGGTACTTAATGAGTTCTTTGCCTCAGTCTTCACTGGCAGCCAGGATTCTCATATTTCTCACATCCCTGAACCTCACATCCCTGAACCTCTAGGTGAGAACAGGGGGAGTAAATCCCCCCCACTGTAAGGGCAGAGAAAGTCTGAGATTGCCTCATGAGATTGAATGTCTACAAATCTATGAGGCTAGATGACATGCACTCCAGGGTCCTGAAGGAGCTGGCTGATGTGGTTGCTGAGCCACGCTCCATCATATTTGAGAAGTTATGGCTGTCAGGCGTTGTCCACGGTAACTGTAGAAAGGGAAACATAAATCCCGTTTATAAGAAAGGGAGGAAGGAGGACCTGGGGAACTACAGGCCAGTGAGCCTCACCTCCGTGCCTGGGAAGCTCATGGAACAGGTCCTCCTGGAAGACATGCTAAAGCACATGAGGGATGAGGGGGTGATCCAAAACAGCCAGCACGACTTCACCAAGAGAAGGTCATGCCTGACCAATCTGATGGACTTCTTGATGGAGTGACGGCATCAGTGGACAAAGGGAAGGCGACCAATGTCATCTACCTGGACTTGTGCAAGACCTTTGACATGGTCCTCCACCGCATCCTTATCTCTAAATTGGAGAGAGATGGATTTGAGGGGTGGACTATTTGGTGGATAAGAAATTCGTTGGAAGGCCATAGACAGAGGGTTGTGGTGAATGGCTCTATGTCCAGGTGGAGGCTGATAATGAGCGATGTCCCCCAGGGGTCTGTCCTGGGACCGGTTCTCTTCAATATCTTCATCAATGACATTGATGATGGGATTGAGTGCACCCTCAGCAAGTTTGCTGATACCACCAAGCTGAGTGGTGCAGTTGATATGTTAGAAGGAAGGGGTGCCATCCAGAGGGACCTTGACAAATTCCAAAGGTGAGCGCATGTAAATCTAATGAGGTTCAACAAAGCAAAGTGCAGAGTTTTGCACAGGGGTTGAGGAAATCACAGATATGTATACAGACTGGGAGAAGAACTCCTTGGGAGTAGCACTTCTGAGAAGGACCTGGGGGTCCTGGTGGATGAAAAACTGAGTATGAGCCAGCAGTGTGCTCTTGCAGTTAGGAAGGCCAATAGTCTCCTGGGCTCCATCAGAAGAAGGATGACCAACAGGGAGAGGGAAGTGGTTGTCCCTCTCTAGTCTGCCCTTATGAAGCTCCATTTGAAGTACTGCATCCAGATCTGGGGCCTCCAATGCAGGAAAGATGTGGAGCTGTTGGAGAGGGTCCAGAGGAGGGCCACAAAGATGATCAGAGGGCTGGAGAACCTCCGCTACGAGGATAGACTGAGAGAGCTGGGCTTGTTCAGCCTGGAGAAGAGAAGGCTGCAGGAAGACCTCATTGTAGCCTTCCAGTATTTAAAAGGAGATTATAAACAGGAGGAAAATCAACTTTTCAAAAGGATAGATAGTGATAGGGCAAGGGGGAATGATTTTAAGCTGAAGGAAGGGAGAGTTAGATTGGATGTCAGGGGGAAGTTCTTTACTGAGAGAGTGGTGAGGTGCTGCAACAGGCTGCCCAGAGAGGTTGTGGATGCCCCATCCCTGGAGGTGTTCAAGGCCAGGTTGGATGGAGCCCTGGGCAACCTGATCTGGTACTAGATCTGGAGGTAGGTGGCCCTGCCTGTAGCAGAGGGGTTGGAACTTGATGGTTCTTCGGGTCCCTTACAACCCAGGTCATTCCATGATTCTATGATTCTTTGTGGAAAACGAAGAGGTGATTGATGGCAGCCAACATGGCTTCACTAATGGCAAATCATACCTGACAAATCTGGTGGCCTTCTATTATGGTATTACAAAATTGTTGGATAAGGGAAGACACACTAGCATCATCTACCTGGACTTGTGCAAAGCATTTGATGTCATCCCACCCAAAATCATTGCCTATAAAATGAAGAGACATGGAATAAATATTTGGCTTGACAGCTATGATCAATAGCAAAATATCCAGATGGAGACCATTGACAAGTGGTGTACTTCAGGGATCTTCATTGGATTTAGTATTATTTAACATTTTTGTCAGCAATGTGGACAACAGGATTGAGTGCATCCTCATCAGATATGCATGACAAGCCTTTCCATTGAAGAAGGCTGAAATACATTTTAAAATTTTGGATAGAAACTTAAATATTTGTTTTTTTCTCTACCCTGATAATTTCACTACATGTATCAATTGTCATTCTTTTACACTCTATAGTTATAGAATATTTGTAGCTTTGAGATCTAGAGATATTGGCCAGACCTCCTCTGTAGGCAAAAATGGTATTTTTTTTTAAAGTTTATTAGTAGGGCTGGAAATAAGTAAATAAGATTTATTGCAAGATCTTCTTCAGGAGTATTCAGATAAGTTATCCTAAGATATGCAAGAAAATATTAGCCTTTCTGTACAATCTTTGATCTAAATGTGGTAACGAGCTTCAGATTTAAGTATTTTGGCAACCTTGAGGACTCCATTAACACTTATTCTGTGTCTAGAACTATGTTATGTCCCATACAGATTGTACTTTCACTTATTGTTAATAAAACAAAGTATTCTATACAATCATGTTACTATAATTTGCCCTGTCACATTAGCTAGGATTTTTTCATTGCATTTCATTGCATATCAGTCAATTTCATGACAAGCAATACAGCTTTCTGTGCTGATTTTTTTTTTTTTTTTGGTTGTTGTTTCTTTTGTTTGCTTGATTGCTTTTGTTTGTTTTTCAAATTAATTGTTAAGGATTATGCTATAGGTCCAGAATCTCAGATAATCCTTAATTTAAAAATGAAATTTTGAAGATTTCTATCCTTCAGAGTAAATTCAATAACAGATCCTAAGAGAATATAGACTTGCAGAGCAATATTGATTAAATGTCTACATTTTCCATAACGAAAATATTTTACCAAGCGTCACGCTCCAATTAGTGAAGTGAGAGAATTCTTTGATATACCTGAAGCGAGATTAAGACCCAAATGAGGTCAAGTGTTCTCTGGCCAGTTTATTACAAATTCTGGCTGGTTAGGGTGATAGACTGCTATAAGGTGCCCCTGCAGCCTTCTCTTCTCCAGGCTGAACAGCCCCAAGTCTTTCAGCCTATCCTCATAGCGGAGGTGCTCCAGCCCTCTGATCATCTTCGTGGCCCTCCTCTGGACCTGCTCCAACAGCTCCACATCCTTCTGGTGTTGGGGGCCCAGAACTAGATGCCGTACTCCAGGTGAGGTCTCACAAGAGCAGAGTAGAGGGGCAGAATCACCTCCCTCAACCTGCTGACCATGGTTCTCCTGATGTAGCCCAGGATCCAGTTGGCCTTCTGGGCTGCAAGCGCACATTGGCTGCTCGTGTTGAGTTTCTCATCAACAGACACCCCCAAATCCTTTTCTGGGCTACTCTCAAGCCATTCTCCACCCAGCCTGTATGTGTGCTTGGGATTGCCCTGGCTCAGCTGCATGGCCTTGCACTTGTCTTTGTTGAACTTCATGAGGTTGGCATGGGCTCACCTCTCAAGCCTGTCCAGGTCCCTCTGGATGGCATCCCTTCCCTCTGGTGTGTCGACTGCACCACACAGCTTGGCATCACCTGCAAACTTGCTCTCAATCTCACTGTCCATGTCGCTGACAAGGATGTTAAACAGCACCAGTCCCAGTACTGATCCCTGAGGAACACCACTCGTCACTGGTCTCCATTCGGACATTGAGCCATTAAACACAACTCTCTGAGTGTGGCCATCCAGCCAATTGCTTATGCAGTGAGTAGTTTGTCCATCAAACCCATATTTATCCAATTTATCAACCAGGATGTCGTGCGGGACAGTGTCAAACGCCTTGCACAAGTCCAGGTAGATGACGTCGGTTGCTCTTCATTTATCCACTGATGCTGTAACGCCATCATAGAGGGCCACTAGGTTTGTCAGGCACAATTTTCCCTTGGTGAAGCCATGTTGATTACCAAACATGGTGAAGCCATATTGGTTAGCAGCTTGACCATGCCATCACCCTGGCAGAAACAGTTTTCTTCCTGGTCTAATCTTTCATTGGCCCTGGTGACTACCCATAGGAAGGGGTGGTGTACAAGTCTTCAGACATATCCATAGCCCTTCATGTAAATTGTGAGACAAAGAAAGTCTTTCACACCTTAGTGCCAAGTGCCTTACAGCAAGCTTCAATACAAAGAGTTCAGAAACAGTCTCTTACATCAAGATAATCTACTTTTTATATAATCTTAAGTTAATTTTAAACATCGAGGTACTGAAGAGAGTTCTTTTGCTTTGATTTTTTATATATATGCACACACGCATATATTATTCTTCCACCTTTTTTTTTCCTGTTGTCTTAGTTTCTAACTGAAACTTTCTCTCAGTGTCTGCTACAAAGCTGTGTTTTGGTTCTAGAAAGAAAACATGGCTGATAACACCCGGCAGCGCTGAACAGAACCAAGGACATTTGTATGTCTCTGCCAGGAGTGTAAAGAGGCTGGGGGCGCCGCAGAGAGCTAGGAGGGGACAAGAATGAGGCAGCTGACCCAAATTGACCAAAGTGATATTCCATACCATATGACATCATGTAATATAATGAAGGGAAGTGAGCGGGGAGGGCCCATTTGCTTGGGGATTGCCTGAGCATCGGTCATGGTCAGTGAGTGATTGCTTTGTACAATCACTTGTTTTGTATATAATTATCATTACTGTTATTGTACTCTATTTTCCTCTTTCTGTTAGTAAATAGTTATTATCTCAACCCCCGAGTTCTACCTTATTTCTCGATTCTCTCCCCCATCCCAGCTGGGAGGAGGGTGGGGGTGAGCGAAAGGCTGTGTGGGGTTTCCAGGCCTGCCTGCTGAAACCAGAACACCTGTGTATGTTTTGGCTACTTTGTAATTCTCAGCATAATGTTATACAGACATATTTGAGCTCAGTGCATATTTCTGAAACTCCTACAGATTAATTCAGATCTGAATGCAACTCTCTGGGCACTGGATGCATAATTTAGCAGCCAGATTTGTATTTGATGTAACATGACCTTGACATGTGTGCATAGTTTGTTACAGTTTGTACATCTTTTAATATATAGCATTAGATAACTATATGAGTTTAACATTGAAATTTGTGTAACCATGTCCCAGTGTTTTTACTCATGTGTATTACTGGCAATTTACTACTGTTTTTACTACGGTCAATAATCAAATCATAAACATTTGTCTATTGTAACTTGTGAATCACAGTGAATATTTTTCCCTGGTTGACTTAATTCCAGCATTTATTGTCAGTTAATATCATCCAGAGTTGTCCATAATTTAGATGGACATATTTTCCTTAAGATTTTCTTTCCATGTACAGTTTAAACATTCATGTATATATTGTGTTTTTGTTTTGTTTTCCTCATTTCACCTGAAGAAATGTCCACAATATGCACTTGACTGTAGGATTTCAAAGTGCGACTTGTAGTAGATCTTCTTTAAGCATAAACCCAAGATTCAAAAGAAATAACTGAGAGCGGAACAGATCCCAAACTCTTAATGTACATGCTAGAAATCTAACTCACTTGACATTCAGTATTCTACTTGGATGTCAACAGATGGTTTCAAACTGTAGGAAAGGTTGGATTTCTTTGACATTTGAAGCACTGTAGTCTTAAACATCTGCTGTCCCCTGATATGTACTTGACAGCTTATTTCAGCACAGGATATACAAAATCATATGGGCATTTTCTTCTAGCCTGTACATCTGGGAATAACTTGGCTCGTAATGGGTTAGACCTTGCAAAGTGTTTGGATATACCATCATATTTTCTGTACTCTTTTTTCTATTGTTTAAACATCTTCTAACATTTACAATTAAAGATCTAATCTGTGTGAAGTATAAGTCCATGGGTATTTTTGTTTTCCCAATTAGAAATTAGAGACAGAATAGAAGTAAGCTCTGCCATAGTCTTATGTATACTTGTCTGTTTCAGACTCATGATTAGATCTAGTTCTTAGATGTAGTGGCCATATGTAGTTTAGAATTGGCTGAGAAGGTTCACACAATAAATGAGTCAGAAAAGCATTCCATTGCTGAGAAGAAGCCAATAGAAGGCAGAGGTCATTATGCAAAAGGTGTCACCAACAAGAAAACAAGCAGGATAGCTGTTAGTGTGGATCATAAGTAAGCGTTTTAAAAGGATTTCTGCTATTACTTTTGAAGTCATTGTACACACTTTTTAGATTTTGTGTGTATTTTTTAGTAGTTCTAATCAAATCTCTTGTAAACTCTTTCTCTTTGATTGAGCTCTAAATCATTTCTGTTTAACACGGTATTTCAATCATTCCACACCTTTATATTTGAGTTCATGAGAATACACTGAGTTTTCTAGAAGGTAGCTGGAAGCAATTAGTATAGAGTAACTTCAAAAACACAGTCCTTACATTGTCTCTTTTGCCATAGCTAAAGGTCTGGATATTAGTACTGTTTGTTTGTGGTAGCTTTTCATTCAGCTTACTAACAAGCTTGTGTTTTTTCAAGCAAAATGTGGTTGATTTCTAAAGACTTACAGGACAGATTGAGTTGGTATAAACGTTAGATACAATAGTCAAATAGCCACAGAGAAATGTAAGTTGGAAAAAAGAAGGCTATTGATGTCACAAAAATGCTGGGAGAAGTGAAAGGGTATACCGGATGAAGGAAAGTATAGGGAGATTTCTGGAGAGTTTGTTATTCTTTCTATTACTGATAAAATAAATCAGAGTGATGAGATAAAACTCTTACCATTCTTACAGTAATCTTATCCAAGCCTCTGCTGAGATGACAATAGCAGTAGCAACCAGTCTAGGTTTCCAGGAATGTCCAATGTCCAATGTTTTTTTTGCAGAAAATGTAATAGGATCTGCTTGTTGCCTCACACAAGCAATACCTAATTAACACAGAAAATTAATCTTTGATCTTGCTTTCCATCTACATTTCCACTTCACATTCCTGCACCCACACACTATGTGCTCAAACCAGAAGTAAGTAACTGTGGAGTAAAGTTTCACAGAATCACAGAATTATAGGGGTTGGAAGGGACCTCTAGAGATCGAGTCCAACCCCCGTGCCAAAGTAGGTTCCCTACAGCAGGTTACCCAGGTAGGCATCCAGACAGGTCTTGAATATCTCCAGGGAAGGAGACTCCAGAACCTCCCCAGGCAGCCTATTCTAGTGCCATGAAGTTCCTTCGCACGTTGGTGCGGAGCTTCCTATGCTCCAGTTTGTGACCATTTCTCCTTGTCCTGTCCCCACACAACACTGAAAAGAGGCTGGCCCTTTGCCTCCCATGCTTCAGATATTTACAGGCATTAATAAGATCCCGTCTCAGTCTTCTTTTCTCAAGGCTGAACAGACCCGGTTTACTCAACCTTTCCTCATAAGGGAGATGCTTCAGGCCCTTTATCATCTTTGTGGCCCTCCATTGGACTCTTTCCAGGAGGTCCCTGTTTTTTTTATACAGGGGAGCCCAGAACTAGACACAGTACTCCAGCTGAGGCCTGCTCAGGGCAGAGTAGAGAAGGAGGATCACCTCCCTCGACCTGCTGGACACGCTCTTTTTAATTCACTTCAGGATCCCCTTGGCCTTCTTGGCCATCAGAGCACACTGCTGGCTCATGGCCAGTTGTTGTCCAACTCCATTGCTCCCGCAACCCCTGCCAACGAAGCTGTGAGATTTCAAAGATTCGCCTTTCTCACAGCCCACCGAGTGGGACGAGACAAATGGCAAATTCAATAAGATGTGAGAAGTAAGGATGAAAGAAAAAGGTTTATACCTCTTTCTTTGATTTGACCCTAATAATGGCCATAGACTGTGAGTTTTTTCACCCACTGAAGTCAAGCTTTCTCAGCTACCTGTCACTTCACCTGCCAGTAACTTCAGGAAATAAAGGGGAGAAAACAGTACATTTTAACAGTCAACTGGCTTTGTTCTGTAACAAATGGCAATGGCACTTAACACTGAAAGCTCAAAGGGTTGCTTTCTACACCAAGTGAGTTTTGGTCATGTAACATTATGCATTCAGCCTTTGAATCAGGGCAACTTTAAACAGATGAATTCCATCCAGCCTTGCTGGTTCATATTCAAAATGATTTCTTAGTATTAAATACAGTTGCAGAAAATACCACTGTCCAACAAACTTAGTGTCTTCCCCCTTCACAAAATCTAAGTTGCCAATTTTGAATGTTGTGTATTTTATTGCATAATATTGTATATAGCTCCCATTGCAAGATAGATAAATGTTCTGTTGAGTTAAACAACTTTTCAGTTACAGAACAGGAATGATCTGAACAGGAATGATCTTCCTATACTTGGTCAGAATACTAGTAGAACAACTTACCAAACTGGAAAGTTTTCTACTTTTTTTTCAAAAGGGTATATATAGCTAACAATGACATTAAGAGTTAGGCTTAGCATACTACACCTAAGAATTCAAAATAAGTTATCTTAAATGAACAGCTTAACAAAAAAAATTAACTATTCTCTTACCCAAGAGATACTTTTGAGAAAGTGACCTTTAGTTTAGTCCGATTCATTCTAATTTTAAAAACAAGTTTTCAGAAAAATATTTAGTATTCTTTATCTTTAAAATGAGCTCAATAAATAGTAATTTGGAAATAGATAAATCTTCTTGTAAATAAAGAAGTGTTCTTCGATTTTCCCTCTAGAAATAGGTACAATTACAGGAATAGTTTTTTCAAGCTTATAATCTCCATGCAAATTAAAACAAGCTAATCCATACATGAGCATTTTTCTGTCACTGTTACCAGAGACTGAACCAAAATAGAGAGAAATTGAAGAAGTTCTTGCCTATGGGATGCCCATAGACATTAACTTGAATAGATGTTGAATAGTGTCCAATAAATCAGTTCCAACATGTGATTCTTAGCTTCCACGGTTGTGGAAATCTTTTCAAATGACAAAATACATTTTCTGGAGAATATTTACTACAGAATCAAACATAATTCATGTCATTTATAGTCCATATAATAAAATATTGTAGGTAACTCATTTTGTAAGTAGAAATGTCTAATATATGCTCAGGAACTAATTAGGAATACAGTATTTCTTCCAGGAGAAGCTCTCTGATGCAATTATTCACCTTTTTTTTTCAATCAATATGCTAAATTAATAAGTCTTCAAAATTTTTCATACTGGAGTGAGACTCCATAGTTAATGTAAAAAAGAAAAATTATTTGTAAAGGAAAAGGTTTCGAAAGTTTAATAACCTATATTCAAAAGTCATCATTTTTATTACTTGCATCTATTTCAGAGTTAAGGCACCTACTTTAATTATTTATATGGTGCATATCAGTGATACTTCAAATAATATCATCTAAGTCTCTAAAATGTTATATATATATATGTATTTTTAGTACGTTGAGGACCAGGAGTGTTATAATTCCACTACTCTAAGATAAAAGTATAAAAAGATCCTCTACTGATATTTTCTAACCCTCCTGGTTATGTTGATGGTACAGATCCAGGCTGCTGGGACCTGGCCTGAAGGACCCCATTAGATTCTACTTTGGGTCCCTTATTGTGCTATTACAATAATACAAGTCTTAGAATTTTTAATAATACTATTGAGATTTAAGAGCATGTCAAAGTAGTAAGAATCACTGATCTCTCATACACTAATTCAAATACACAGATCCACATTTTCAGAGTGCCCTGGTGAAAGGGCATTTTTGAACTGCTCTTGTCGTTTCGACATTTAAGAGCAATGTAGTAATTTGTGTTGGAAGGAAGAAAAGGGAGGAGAAGAGAAAAATAGTTCAGTAGAAAGAGACGTACAAGGATCACCAAGTCCCAACTGCCAGACTTCTTCAGGACTAATCAAAAATCAAAGTGTATTGAGGGCAATGTCCAAATGCCTCTTGAACACCGTCAACCATCTCTCTAGGAAGCCTGTTCCTGTGTTTGACCACTCTGAAGGTAAAGAAATTTTTTCTAATTCTAATATCCAGACTAAACATCCATTAGCGCAGCTATGTGCTGTTCCCATGCATTCTGACATCAATTACCAGGCAAAAGAGATTGACACTTCTCTCTCTGCTTCCCATCTTCTGGAAGGTGCAGAGAAAAATGAAGTCACCTCTTATCTTCCTTCTCTCTTAACTAGAAAACCCAGGTGTCTTTAGCCTTTCCTCATAGGACATCCCTTCCAACTCTTTTAATTGCTCTTTTGCCTTCCTCTAGATGCATTCGAGTGTCTTAACATGCTTTTTATGTTGTAAAGCCCGCAGTTGTGTACAATATTCAAGGTGAGGCTACACCGATGTTAAATACAGTGGGAGAAACACCTCTTTTGACTGGCTGGCTATGTTGTGTTTAATGCACCCCAAAATAGAGTTTGCCCTTTTGACGGCCAGTGCTGACTCATGCTGAGTCTATCAGTCCATCAGCATCCCCAAATCCCTTTGTGCAGAGCTTCTGTCTAGGCTTTCATCTCTCAATCTGTACCAGTGTCAGGCATTACTCAATTCCAGGCACAGAACTCAGCATTTACCTTGGTTAAACTTCATGGCATTGATGATTGCCCAGTGTTCCAATTTAAGTAGATCCCTTCACAAAGCTTTTCATCCCTTCATGATGTCAACAGCACCTCCTACTTTAATATAATCAACAAACTTGATAAGGATATATTCAACTCCTGCATCAGGATCACTGAACAAAACTGGACAAAACTGTGACTTACACATGAGCCCTGAGGAACACAGCTAGTAACTACACAGCAGCCAGATGAAGCACCATTCACTATGACACTTTGAGCTCTACCATCAAACTGGTTTATTACCCAGCAAAGTGTGATCCCATTTTTCCCTCAGTTAGAGAATTTGTTCAGAAGGATGCTTTGAGGGATGGTATGAAAGGCCTTACTAAAATCCATAAAGATTACGTCCACCGTCTTCCATTCATCCACGATGCAGGTGACCTTATCATAGAAGGAGATCAATTTACTAAAGAAGGACTTTACCTTTTTGAACCCATACTGACTATGCATGATAGTAGCTTTGTTATTTAACCACCTTTCAGTATCCCTTGCGATATTCTTCTCCATAACTTTGCTAAGCATTGAAATTAGACTAACAGTTTTGTTGTGTCCTGGTTCTTCTCCCATGACCTTTTTGTATATGGGCGTAAGATTATCTGTATTACAGCCAGCAGGGATCTTCCTAGATTCCCAATACCTCTGCTAAATCTTTCAGAGAAGTCCAGCTGTAACATCTACTAACTCACTCAGCATTCTGTGGTGAATTCATCAGATCCATGGGTTTATTAATGTTGAACTGATACAATTGTTCCCTTCAATTTCAGTGACCACAGTAGAAAGTCATCTTTGATTCATTGTTCACCCCCATCCTCTGTGTAGGAAATAGCCAAGGATATCTAGCCATTTTGAATCTTGTTAAATCACCGTCCTCATTGTTCAAAATACCATATTATATCTGTTTTATATCAATGAATATATTTCTGCCTTCCTCTTATGAATGAAGCGTGCAGTGCTTCAATTTCCATCCACGACAAACACTTATTTTGTATCAGATATATTGCAAATTATTTTTATAGCATTTGGAATCCAGATATCAGTCACTAAAGTATCTGCTTGATAGCAAATCTATGTATATATTAAGTTCTTTTGACTTCATGGATCTGATCACATTTAGCTTGAAAGTTTTCTCTTTGGAACTATCTCCTCAGTTTACGCTGAAGTTTTCTTCAATGAGCTTGCTGACTAGTTAAAAAATTCCAGCAAAGCAGTAAACGCTGACCGCATTGCCTTCTTTTCATGTAGACTATCTGTGCTGCATTTTCTGTCAATCTCTGAAGGTATGTACTTGAAATAGTTTAGAAAGAAAGCGAATAATGCTTTTTCCCCTACCAAAAGACAGCATGTGTCTCATAGTTACCTCATATGAGATATAAAACTTCAGATTGGTTTTAGCACAGAGTCTTCGGTCATCATGAGCTGATTTCACAAGAACACAGATACCATAACCCCCAACTAAACACTTGTTTTCTTTGCTGTGTGTTTTTAAATTTACCAACTCAAAGTAGGCACCAAGTTGAAGTATAAAGACTTCTGGCTCACTGCTTCTAGTTTGGAAATGGCTTTTTTTTGCTTTACTGGATTTAGCATGATTTGAAAAACAAACTTTCCCTGGCCATCTCATATTTAGTGCCTGATCCATTGGAAACACACAAATGAATTTATCTAGCTCTCTAAAATTTCCAGGTGAAGTCCGTGGTTTCTGATTAAAATTCTTACCTTGCTGAAGGAATAAGAACCTATGTCTTTGACCTTTGGATATAGTCTTTTTATGTGCTCATGCACTCAAAGGATATTTTAAGCTTTGATTAAAGACTGAAAGAAAATACTACTAATACATAGAAAATGTGAATTATCTAGCCGTTTGGGACTTAGGATGCCCATTCAGGAAGCAGCATATGACAGTTCAAATCTTCCTGAGAACAGGTATACAATAGGTTATGTTTTCAAACTGTATATACTTATTTGTGTAGATCAAAATTTGACGATTTTGAAATTTCCGGAAATTACAAAAGTCTTTTTCCTAATTTCTTCCAGTTGTCTCATCTTGGCATATTCTTCTCTTAAAGGGTTTGTACCTTTCAGAATAGGTCTTAAAGTAAATATACGGTAAATAACTTTGTCAAAAAAAGCTGAATTTTACATTTCAGTTACTACAGGTCAGCATCTATGGTCCCTGGATGCCTAGAACCATAAGGGCTCTTTCAGCAATCCCAGGGAACAGATTGGCTATATAAACAGCACCAAACCAGCATACACAGAAAAAGAGAAACCCTGCTGCTTCGTTATTTTTTTTCTGCAGCTATATGGGCTGTCTCATGCCTCACTTATAGTTTTATAGGGAGTAATCATATTCAGAACACCTGGGGTGACATGTAATTACAGTATGATTGTGTGGAAAAATGTGGGTCTATTCAATTTTCTCAGGGGCTATAGACAGCTGGTTCCTTTTAATTCTTACTACAGCATGTGTTCTCTAACAGCTGGTGATGCATTTTTCTATTCAGTCTCATTTGATGGATTGATCATGAGGCAGGTGATCAGCAATTTCTAAACTGTAATCCAAATTCTGCCACTAACTTACTGTTCGCTTTGGGAAAAACAGTTAGGGTCAGATCCAGATGAAGTATTTAAACACATCTGAAGAATGACCTAGGTAGAATATAGAAATTTTTGTCCAGAACTGCAGTTTTTAGAAACCCGTATTAATCCTGTATACCTTCAGAAACATCTCTGTACGGAAAATAAAAGGGATTGTTTTGCTATAGTTCCATCTTAAAGGTCTAGAGATAACTATTTATAGTTTGTCAGCTTCAATTCCTGTTTAAAGATGTTTGGCAAACATCTGTTTCCTGTTTAAGCTCCTATTTAAAGATGTTTGGCAAACAAAAGAATTGCTGGATTCCGTGAGATTTCAATCTCATTGAGCTCATTAACTGACAACACCAAGCTGAGTGATGCAGCTGATACAACAGAAAGAATGAATGCCATCCAAAGGGATCTGGACAAGCTGCAGAAGTGGGCCCACATGAACCTAATGAGGTTCAACAAGGCCAAGTGCAAGATGTTGCACTTGGGTTGTGTCAGTCCTAGGTGTGTGTACAGACTGGGAGAAGAAATCATGTAGAGCAGCCTCGTGGAGAAGAATTTGTGGGTCCAGATGGATGAAAATCTTTACATGAGACAGCAGCATATACTTGCAGCCCGGAAGACCAACTTCATCCCGGGTAGCATCAAAAGAGATGTGGTCTACAGGGCAAGAGGGAGGTGATTGTCCCCCTCTAATCTGATGTTGGATGGGGCCCTGGACAACCTAATCAAGTGTATGATCTACTGGTAGGTAATGCTGCCCACAGCAGGGGGTTTGGAACTAGATGATATTTAAGGTCTCTTCCAACATTCTATGATTCTGTGATTATAACACTCATCAACAACAACAAAAAAATAAAATTACTTGAACAATGCAGTGGTTCCACTGTTTTCTTTTGAAATATGACTACAGGAGGAAAATATTTTAGACCATTTACCCTTAATCAGTTCCCTTCTCGGCCTTAGAGAATGGATTCTTAGAGAATGGTATCTTCCATTCCTCCCTGTTCAATCCCCAGCGCCTCAGATGGAACGATATGCCCTACCCATAAGATTATAGACTTAGTGAAACTAATTCAGTATTTTCTAATCCACAGAGCAAGAAAATCTGAATATGATTAGAACCTTAATAGATTTTATCTTTAATGAGAACACCAGCCTCTCTTCTATGACATCAAAAATTGACTATTTATTTTTTTTAATGATTATTTGATTTTTATACTGTGAAGAGATTTTACAGCAAGTGAAGATATGGTCTTCCTGTTCTTCATATGCTATGGGAAATAAGAGCTTGAACCTATTTTGGATGAAGTAGACAATGAATTGTATGTTTTTCAGCATGTACTGTAAAGGAAGTCTAAGAGGTGCTCAACAAAGCATGTAGCTGCAAGATTACAAACCTAGCAATCCAATTTAGAGACCTTTCTCATAGGAATAAAGTTTTATGTTGCATCATTTATCTTTTGGAGAACAAAGACTAGTTTAGGAGAGGATCAAAAAAACCCACAAAACCATGCGAAGTATCACTTAATTCAAATTTATGTGCACAGATCCAACAAATAGTTAATGAGAAAAAATAAATAAATAAATAAATAGAAAAGAAGCAGTAACAAAACTTCCCCACAAGGCCAAAATGCTTAGAGGTGGGACTGCTGTATGTTTAAGTAGGGCTGAACATGTTGATGTTTATTTTATCCTTAAATTTTTTGAGATATCAAAAATTAGATATCAGTGTGTGCATATTCTTTTGAGATCATAATCTAGTATGCATATTCTTCTACCGATGTAAATGTAAAGAATGAAGTAAATTAGCTGTAATGTGTTATGGCCAAATACATTTTCAGCATAAACTTTGGCTGTAGAGCAGCAAGCAAAACTACTCATTAAAATATATTATTTATTTCAGTGACTATCCAGGAAACAGAGAACTTGGGTTGAATGATTATTTCAACAGAAAGGAGTTCAAACATATCTGAGGGAACTAGGGATGGGAGTGAAGGCTGACTACTCCTTCTGTTGAAGCAATGTATATCAAAAATCTGAAGGCAAATGAATCTGTAAGGACTTCTGTAAAGACCAGGGAGAAAAGTACTCACTGTGGAAAAGGAATGCCTTAGTCCTTACCTCTGCACTGTCATTTCACATTACAAGGAGACTTTATAAAACTGATGACTCGTATTTGCTACATTTAGTTATTTTACTTAGTTTTTAACCAGGATTTTTTTTTCTCTCTTCGTCAAAGTTCTAAACATCTCACCCAATCATGGTGCAATCAGAAAGGAAATTTTTTACCTTGAAGCCTGATAGTGTCATTTTATCCCCTAAAGTATTCAAGTGTTCTCTTTCATCTAAGATGATGCTTAATGCTGAACTAAAGTTGTGGGGTTTGTTTGTTTATTTGTTTGCATTTTCAGGAGGAAAAATCCTCACTTAGAACTTATTCCTGTACTAGAAACTGAGAAGAAAAACTTTCTACCCACATAGTCTTTACCGAGAAAAGTTTCGGGACATTTAAATCTCTGTGTCCAGTATTACTCTAACGTTGTGAATTTTTATTTATTAATTCAGCTTCTTAATGTTTCTAGTTAAAGTATACATGCTTTCTGAGTAACTTAATGAAAATTGTTCATCTCTTACATGTTCAGAATTTGAACATCATTTTCTGATGGACTGAGCCAAGTTCAGTAAATATTAGGATAGTTCCTATCCACTTGTCCGTTTACCCTTAAACCAAAAATAAAGAAATCCAGAGCGTCTTGTAGCATAAAGCAGGTGCATCATGATATTATATTTCAGTCAATATTAAGAAACAAAACAAAAAAAAGTGTGATATCTCCACCTCAAAATCTGTTGACAAAATTTTGAACTGAAAAGACTTTTCAACGTTGAGTTCTACACCAATTAGAATAATTTTATACTGTTTAGTAAAGATAAAGGTTACATTTGAACAATGAGAAATTGTACTGTAATAACAATATTTGAAACATGAAATTCATTTTGAAAAAAATATAACCTCTTTCAGTTACATCTTCAGTTTCTCTCAAACGTTTTAAATGCCATCTATTAAAGAGAAAGAAAGAAAGAAAGAAAGAAAGAAAGAAAAAAAAAAAGAAAAAAAGAAAGAAAGAAAGAAAGAAAGAAAGAAAGAAAGAAAGAAAGAAAGAAAGAAAGAAAGAAAGAAAGAAAGAAAGAAAGAAAGAAAGAAAGAAAGAAAGAAAGAAAGAAAGAAAGAAAGAAAGAAAGAAAGAAAGAGAAAGAAAGAAAGAATCTTCATCTTGGATTGCATAACGAAATCTTACTTAATATAAGATTAATGTCTTAATCTTTACTTAAATGATTTGTCATTCGACAAGAAGAATTTCCTTAGATTAGATGTTATATGTGACAAAAAAGTTCAAATGTTAGTAACCTTCTTAGAGAAAATAATTATCCTTTTTTATATGGCATTTTAATATTACATAAAGTGGTACTTTGTGAAGTTAAATGAAAATAGGTAGATGATAGATAGATAGATAGATAAGTAGAGAGATAGATAGATAGATAGATAGATAGATAGAGAGATAGATAGATAGATAGATAGATAGATAGATAGATAGATAGATAGATAGATAGATAGATAGATAGAGAGATAGATAGATAGATAGATAGATAGATAGATAGATAGATAGATAGATAGATAGATAGATAGATAGAGAGATAGATAGATAGATAGATAGATAGATAGATAGATAGATAGATAGATAGATAGATAGATAGATAGAGAGATAGATAGATAGATAGATAGATAGATAGATAGATAGATAGATAGATAGATAGATAGATAGATAGAGAGATAGATAGATAGATAGATAGATAGATAGATAGATAGATAGATAGATAGATAGATAGATAGATAGAGAGATAGATAGATAGATAGATAGATAGATAGATAGATAGATAGATAGATAGATAGATAGATAGATAGAGAGATAGATAGATAGATAGATAGATAGATAGATAGATAGATAGATAGATAGATAGATAGATAGATAGAGAGATAGATAGATAGATAGATAGATAGATAGATAGATAGATAGATAGATAGATAGATAGATAGATGAAATTGAAAGGTTAACTATGCAGATTAAGTGAACTACTTACATAGAAAATATTGCAAAATCTACAGAGTAGTCTAAATGAAAAGCTGAAAAGGAATATACTTATTCTAGTCAACAACAGATCATGAGCAGAAATCAAAACAGTTTATTTTTAAACTATTACATTTTAAAGTACTGGATTTGTACACTTTATAATTTTCATTCAGATGCATGAGAAATCTTGAACAATATTTTCATAATTTTGCTTTGATAAATATTTATCCTATAGTTACTTCCAAATCCAAAAAGAATGATGCAGGTGTAACAGATGAGACAGAACAGTCAACAACTCATAGTGGATCTGAGCAACAGGGTGTCTTTTGCAACCAACAAAATTAGAGCTTTGAGCCCATTTATCTGTGTTGCACACACATTCATTAGTCCACTGCTTTGTGTTTGCTAGGTCTCAGCTTTTCTTCCCTGAAGAAAGCTTGGTACTGGTCCAGGAGGGCTGGGCAGAATGTCGTATGTGTATTGCTACTGTTCATCCTGTCTCTGGGCACACCCCGTCTTTCATTTTTTGCAGCTCTCTGACCTCTGGGATCTTCTTCCAATCAGAATCTTCATCTTTATCTTTCCAAAGCTCCTTCCTTCTGACCTTACAACTTGTTTTTTGGGTGCCCTTATTGTTTGGCCTGAAGTCCCACTGTTTTCCAATCCAAATATTCAATGTACATAAATGTAATGTGTCATCACTTTCCAAATTATTGGTTATGTGTCATACTTCTTTATTAATTGGATGATTCAGAACATACCATTTGTTTAATCCAATTGCTAACAAAATTACAGCCAGCCTATACCCATTGCAGCTAGCAAGTAGGAAGATTCCGCTTGAGAATTCATAAGTTCATTTTTGGAGATTCACCTACCACTCACACATAAACAATATTATCTACTACTTGTTAGCGTTCAAAACTTAAGCTATTTCTTTGCCTGCAACAGGGTAGAGAGGGGAACTTCTGTCATATTCTTTCAACTTTTGATTATAATTTTACATAGAAAAATAGAATCACTGTACTTGTTAAATCTTTTCTTGATGGAGAATTTCATGTCACTTCTGAATTCAGAAATTGGGCTTCTATAGAGATTTGTTTTAAACTAATTTAGATTTTTTATTATTATTTTCATGATTTTAGATAAAACAGAAACTCTAATTCACAACCAATTGTACTTTTAAATGTTTCCAAATGAACAGTAGGAAGCACTCTTACTGCCCAGGGAAAAAGGGAAGGCATTCAATATCTATTCAAAACAAACTGATTCACTGAACCTTGACAGATAGCATATAGGTATAAAAATTGTTTTGTACATGAATAACTCATATTTTACAGAAATGCAAAATCACAGAATGACTGAGGTTGGGAAAGGTCTTTGGAGGTCAATCAGTTCAAACTTCCTGCTCAAGAAGAGTCATCTAGAGCACATTACCCACCACTGTGTCTAAAAGGCTTCTGAATATCTCTAGGGAAGGAGACTCCACAACTCTTTGGGCAACCTGTTCCAGGGCTCTGTTACCTTCATAGTAAAGAAGTTTTTCCTCATGTTCACCTGGAATTTCCTGTGTTTCAGATTGTGCCTGTTGCCTCTCATCCTATCACTGAGTACTGCAGAAGAGTCTGTCCACATCCCCTTGACAACCTATCTTCAAGTATTTTCACCTAACTCTACTTACCTTGACATTTTCTTTATTTGTCTGTATTTTAGCAGAAATCTTTTATCCAAAAACTTGGTGTGATTTAGTCTCATAAACACCCGGTCATGTATTTTTTTAAATACCATGGGAGAAAGCTCGGTGAAAGCTGCTAGGGAAATTTGTGAAACTTCTGTAAGTGCATTTCTTTAACTAATGTGATAATTCTACTCAGATAATTATGTCTTGGTCTTTTTTTTTTTTTTTCTCAGTTTGAAACAATAGAATGAGTCTATTTAACTGAGGATTATCAGAAAGAAACAATAAAAACTGAAGATCACCTTTTCTCCTGCACCTCATACTGAAATTCTAATCTGTTGTATTATAGCAAGTTGAAAAGAAACTGCCTTCAGACTGGATTGATGTCAATTACTATTCACATATATTTTGAATTCCTTTACTTAGTACAGTGGTTATAATGCTATACTTTTTTTTGTTGTTGTTGTTACTTCTTATCATTGTTTTTGACCTGTAAAATTAACAGTGCTACAGATTCATGATCAGACTAAATAAATGACTGTATGATTAGAAAATTTTGTTTTGATCAATGTATCCAAGAGAGGTCAAATCAAATGCAAGTGAAATATTCTTATATAAGGAAACTCATCCAGCTGTTGATCAGTTTTTCAGAGAAAGACGATGGAAGAAAGTATCTTAGAATTTCCAAGCACTCAGTGAGAGAACACCAAGTTTAGAAATTCTAAACACAAAAGCCCAAATATGCAAATTATTTGATGTCTTAACTATTTGGTTTAAATACCAAGTAGGTATTTATTACTGTATTATGTGACATATGCAAAAAAATAAAAAGAAAGTAAAATCTTTAATTGCAGAGTATATAAAAGCTTAAGTTCAGAATCATAATGTATTAAATAAATTTCCCTGAAAAGAAGTTAGAGTGTTGAATGAGAATTTCTTTTGCAATTCAGTATTTTATGAAATCAGAGAAGTGTTAGGATTGCATTTAGAATTGATTCCCTCAATAACTATGTCATTGCGGAGTTAAAAAGGTAAAGAGTGTGTAGCTTATGGTTTTCTGTTGCCTAGCAGGAACTTTAAAAATTTAACCATTAAAATGTAATACTGCTTTTTTTTTTTTGGGAGAGAAAATTAATCACAAAAGTACTTTGTTCAATGTTATAGAGGAATTTGACATGGAGTTTCACATCGAGGCAAAAATCAAGCTGAGATGAAGAACAAATCTCATGCAATATGAAATATTTACAACCTCAGGACCATTTTGCAGGTTTCCGTTTCATTTCGAAAGTAATGTTCTTCCTATCAGAAATAGATATGCATTTAATTACAGCAAGACTCATAATTACATCTAGTGTGTCAAAAGCTCCTGCTCTGGCAGGGGGGTTGGACTCGATGATCTCTTGAGGTCCCTTCCAACCCCTGCAATTCTGTGATTCTGTGATTCTGTGATTCTGTGAAAGATAGAAACTAAAATGAAAGAGAACAGAAAAGTAATACCCTGTAAAAAGTGTTGATCAAAATCAGATTTGACGATGTAACCTAGCATGTCCAGTATATATTAATTTCACTAAAAAAAAAAGCAGAAAGGAGTTTCAAAGGAAAGGAGTTTCAAAGGAATTTCAAAGGAGTTTAAAAGGAGTTTCAGCTAGATTAACTTTTATTATTTTTATTATTATTTTGAAAAGTGAAGAAAAGTCTTAATTTTTTGCTGATAAAAAAAAACTTTGCAGTTTTCCAGTCTATGAATGCACTTCTGTGCTGTCTTCTCCCTCTACATATGTATGTCTGCATTCTATTATAGGAGGCCTAATTATACTTCAAATAGTGTTGCCCATAGGCAAAAAGCTTATTAACCCTGAACTCTGGAAGTTCCTGACTCTCAAATCAGTGCTGCTGGTTGCTTGAGACAGCACTGCTTAGCTCAGATGCAAAGAATCTCCTAAGAGATTAATGTCTTAAATGATCGTTTCAGTGCTCAGAAATTTTCTGTGGCACTGCTGTATGTATATATGTATGTATGTATGTATCTATCTATCTATCTAGAGGTGATTGTTCCCCTCTACTCTGCCCTTGTAAGGTTCCACCTGGAGTATTGCATCCAGGTCTCAGGCCCCCAACACAAGAAAGACTTGGAGTTGCTGGAACGGGTCCAGGGCCACAAAGATGATCAGCGGGCTGGAATACCTCTCCTAAGAAGTCTGGCTGAAAGAGATGGGCTTGTTCAGCTTGGAGAAGAGAAGGCTCTAGGGAAACGTCATTGCTGCCTTCCAGTACTTGAAGGGGGCTTATAGTTGTGAAGATAATTTTTACATGATCAAATAGTGACAGGACAAGAGGGAATGTCTTTAAGCAAAGGTTTGTTACTGAATTCCTCCATGCAGAAAAAAATTGTACCCATTGACATTAATCAACACTTGCTGGATGTTTATGGAGATCAAACAGTGGATGGTAGCACAGTGAGGTGGTGTTGCGTTTCAACAGTGGTGAGAGTAATGTGAAAGACAAGCCAACATGAAAGACAAGCCATGTTCCAGATGGCCATGCAGAACTGTCACACCACAAAATTAAGAGCATCTCAATTAACTCATCCATGCAAATCAGTGGATAACGACCAGGGAACTCTGTACAGAGCTGAACATCAGTTTCAATGTACTGTAAACAATGGAGACAACATTGGAATATCTCAAAGTTTGTGCCAGGTGAGTTTCACAAGCGCTTACACAGGAACAGAAAGAACACTGTATTCAGGTTTGTCAGGATCCATTGAGCCAATGCAAGGCTGAAGGTGACAGTATCCTGGATCACAACATTACCGGTGATGAGTGTTGAGTCACCGCTATGAGCCAGAGTTAAATGGAGGTCCATGATGTGGTGACATGAATTACTCATCGAAGCAACAGTGCAAGACACAGCTCTCTATGGGTAAAGTGGTGTGCACTGTCTTTTGGGATAGGAGAGGGGTGATTCCTCTGGATTTCCTGGAACCTGGACAAACCGTCATTTCTGTCCACCAGCTCATCATAACATTGGCTAAGCTGAAGGCTCAAACTTCCAGAGTCAGGCCAGAGAAGAAGAAAACCTTTCTTTTGCAACAAAATAACACCATGCCCCATACCAGTCTGAAGACTATGGAGCACATTGCCAAGTTTGTCCGGATTGTCCTGCCACACCCACTATATAATTTGGATTTGGCTCCTTCTGACTTTCATCTGTTTGGATGAATGAAAGATGGACTAAGTGAGCAACATTTTCCTAGCAACAATGTCATTGCAGCTGTGAAATAGTGGGTCATCTCTGCTGGTGCAGATTTGTACAATTGCAGCATGTAGGCTCTTCTTCATCACTGGTGAAAATGCATAGCTAATGGTGATGACTGTTGAAAACAGTGTTTTGTAGCTGAGAATTTTCTCTAACAAATAGTGTTATTGTGCTCTTTGTTTCTGTTGTAGTTTCCATGGAAATAAATAGGAGGCATGAACTTGAGAGTGACCTATGTACATTGAATCCATGCCCATCACCTTACACCTAGGCAGAACAGAGGTTCCTAGAGGTTCCCAGTCACTTAAATATGAGCATTACTTCCTTCTCATCCTTCTCTTGAACAATTAAATAAAGATTATTCTGTCCTTTGCAGTAACGTTTACTAACATGCCCTAGCAGAGCCAGTAGTGGAAAGGAAAATCACTTATAACCGTCATATTGGTTATTATTGATAATGGTATTACTAATCGCCTTTTTTTCTCCTATTGACTAACAAACAAAACATTTGTGTTCTCTGTTTTAACATTTCTAAAAATAAGAACAAAGCATACTACGAGTACTGACAGCTCCTTCAACCAAATGTGCTTTCCTAAGTATTTAGACATTCAGAAGATTTTATTCCTTTGTGAAACACTCTAAAACTTATCAATGAACACGCCTGTATGTTTGATATTTCTGTGAATTCTGGCCCTGTTGCCACCGTTACTTCTGCAATGTGGAAATGTGGAAAATTTTCATGTTTTCTGATCTATCCATACCACAGGGTATATATTCGATAAACAAGATAGTTCAGTAGTTAAAGTTAATAGAAATAACAGCAGACTGATTTTTGAAAATGTTGAGCCACTTTATGGCTTGCACTAACTTCAGTGGGAGCTCAGACTTTTGGAAACCAGAGCACATATTTAGGCACTGTATATTTAGACTTTTCTTCTCTAGCCCTTCAGGACCAACTGTTGTTGTATTTGTTATCTACTGTACTTTCTCTTTTGCAATTCCCATCACTGTGACGTAAAGAAGTGAAGTTGGCAATTTTATTTATTTTTTTTACCTGTGATGTGCATGATTGCATTGTAGGCAGTTTGTCGGCCTACTTATTCTTACTTTATACGTGATCTTCTACAAGTATTTCAACCACAACACAATTGTTTCTTCTCAAAATCTGCATTACACTGTTAGAAATGGAAATAGTTCCAACTCAGTTCCACTGTAAAATAAGAAGGCAAGATAGAAGAACAGTATTACTCAGCAAATCTCAGTTTCATGAAAGGGCTTATTGAACAGCTAGTGAAGCACAGACTAGGTTAAATAACTCACTGTCAGGTACCAGCTGTCATAAAAGATTAGACACAGTCATTGAGTACATAGAACTGTTAATTTGATTCAGCATTTATATTCCTTTTTGGCATAAGATTCAATTTTTTCCATTTCAAATGGCACTGAATGCAGAGACTTCCCTTTATGAAGTATTCCATAATCATTAGAAAGAATGAAGTAACAGACTATTACCTTATAGTAGACCGTAGTTATTCTGTTTGCCTATCTAATATTTCCTACATTATAATAACAAAAACAAACAAACAAACAGACAAAAAACAACAGGTTTAACATACAGGCGAGAATATACGATAAGCCTGTTTTAAAGAAAGTCTCAGGCTGCACACAGAGGGAATTTTAGTGCAGATATTAATGGACCATAACTCATAAGATGATAACAGGCTCATAAAAACCTAAAATCAAGAACACTTTTCTTCTAAGGAAATATTGTTTTCTGTATTAAAGCTTTCTTTTAAAATATATGTGTTGACAATTGAAAGCAGCTATTAAATTCAAATGACAGAATGGGTAAAAAAAGACTTTCCTGTACGTATTATAATTTCAGACATCAGTGAGAATTCCCTGTCCTACATTCAGTGGAATTGCTCAGTATGTTCAGTTATTTAATGACCAATGATTCACCAAGTCATAGGTCCTATGTGACAGTTAAATTTCAGGTACTTGCCAAACTCTGGAGTTATACTGATGCAAGATAGCTATTTAGATTTTCCCTGTGCAATAAAGCATCTCACAGAACACAGATGACCTCCGGTATTTTTTTATTCATGATTTTATGTATTTTTACTATGGAATTATGTCCTTCTTTATTTTTTTAGAAATAAATAATTAAAATACTTATTGAATTAATGCTTATTACTAATCCTCAAAAGGAGAACCAATGAAACACCTTTGACTTGATTCTGTTCTCTGTCTTCATAGTAGTAAATCTCTTGTTTCTCAGACCTTGTGAAACTTCAAAACCTGTGCAGCATTTCCATTTTGCATTTGCAAGTTGAAAAGCATCTTATTATGCATAACTTAGCTGCCAGACTGCTCCTTTCCTAGGATGATCATATTTCCTTCTTGAAAGAAGGAAAGAAGGACAAAAGGAAAGAAGGAAAGAAGGAAATTCCTATTTCAGCTCAAAAATCCTGTCTGGGTTCTGTTTAGTAGACTTACAAGGACTTTGTCTAGAGCAGAAAAGATTAAACTACTATTAAGTATATAAACTTAAGTAACTGAGATCTAGTTTATTTATCCAGTCAATAGGTATCTGATAAATTTACTGATTTTTTCTCTAATTAGGCAAATTGATATGCCAATGAAAGATAGGCAAATGAAATAAACACAAGCATATACTTTTTTTCTTCTGCATATTGGTTTGGTAATCCTATAACTTCAATAGAAGTTGACCTTACTGTATCAGAAATGTGAATCCCAACACGAATAACTGCATGAACCTAGCAGGTAGATAGGAATGTAGCAGAATAAATATGAAGGAAGAAATAAAATTCAGTCAAAGATACTCTCTAAAGGTATCCATGAGTCACAGCGTTGTCATATCGATAGACATGCTTCACATTCTCGTTGCATTAAAGAAAACATATTCTCTCCCATACATTGAAATCTGAGGTCAAGAAGTTACCAAAAATCATTCTTCATATTTAGTGAAATGGAAATCTTCTTAATGATTTCTTTTACTGAACAGGATAATTTAGCTGCTGGCTATTCATATGGCATTATGGGAGTATCTTGAACCTATATTCTCTTCATCCTTATTGAAACTTCATAAACTTGTAGTTAGCTTTATCTAATTTGGTTCATTAATCATCTACATTTGGAAGCTCTGCTCTGTCTTTCCCTTTCATCTTAAATAACCACATGATGTTAGTTTTGCTTATATATGTGTTTAAAGAATTCTTTCTGGATTGGACTGTAAATGTTAGATTAACAATTAAGTTAAACAACAAAACTTGAGGGTCTTAAACAGGGGGCCACCATTGCTCAGGGTCTGGCTGGGCAACAGTCAGCTGGTGGTGAGCAATCGGATTGTGAATCACTTGTTTTGTTTGTTCTTCTCTCCCTTATTTTTCTTTTCTGTTTAACAGAATTTGNGTACAAGCATGTACAGTAGAAAGAAAAAGAATACAACCTTTTTTTCAGTATCTGTACTAAAACAAACTATAATGAGTATTATGATTTAAAGAAGAACTTAGAAGAACTAATATTAATTCACAAGCCAAATCATCTGGAAGCACTAGACATCGCATAAAGGAAGCGTTGCCTAAATAAAGAGAAAATATTTACAATTTAAATGATCGATATAATCAAGAAATTATCAAATATTGCCAATGTTGTTCCTTCTCCCTATTTTCTTCAATTGTTCTCTATCCTTCCTTGTCATTTTAAATTTTCTTTATTCCTATATACCATACACAATATTTTTAAATGATAGAATTCACGTACTGCATACAAATAATTTATTACCCTTCAATTTTCTTTTTCATAAGAAATTATTTTATGACCAATAATACTTCTATAGAATTGTATCTCCCATTCCCTTTTTTACTCCTCTATACTATAACTAAATATAATGATGGCACTCCTCTAATATTGTGTTAACTCATTGGCATTGTCATAAAGCTCATTGCCATCTTAGAAAATGATTCTGTGAAAGGAAGAAAAAGAAAGTCTCTGGGCATACGTTCATTGCCTGTGAAGGTTTCTGTACACCACATTCTCCCATTTAAGTAAATATTTAGATATTCTCAGCCATGTATACTCAGCTTGTGCTTTGAGAATCAAGTTGGCTCCTTTTCATTTCATCTATTATCATCAATAATAAAGGTTTTGTAGGCCAAGTTTGTCCTTTGTTTGCACCTGTGCTCACTAACATCATCACGTTTGCACAGCTGTAATTACCTTGAATATAGTAAACAGCTCAGATGATGCACAAGATGGAATAGGATCCATACTTGAATCTCTTTTAGTTGTGTTAATTGTAAGGTCAATCAGAATGAAAAGTAGCAAAGCTAATTATTATGACTGGAGTTGGTAGAGTTGTGATTTTTCAGGAACAGCTCTGTACTTTCATTGCTTGGAGCACAAATGCATTTGATAGACAGGTAGGATACTTGGAGGATGAAAAGAATAGAGTTTAGCCTTTATGCAGAAAACAGAATTTGAATTTACTTTCTGAGTACTGTTTCGGATTTCAAATTTAAGAACAGATCCATGTTCAGTTTGTCTGGATATGGGGAGCTCAGATATTTCATCATTACTTTTGAGAAGTGGTAAGAGAAATGCACAATAATTCATCAAATATTTCAGGATAGCTCCATAATAGTTATTGAAAAGAGTAATTTTTTTCTCTTTAATGAAAAAGTTTTTAACTCTTTGATTCACCAAATTTAACTTCTTACTATTATCCATGACTATTTTTTTTTAATCTTTACACAAAATTTAACAACAGAAGGTCTGGGTGAAATATTTTTTAAAAAAATCTGACTCTTTATTAAGTATAATCATTTCTATGCATTCTCTGCAGTGATAATGAACACAGTATCCAGTGTTGAATAATCTCTTTTGCTGTATGACAGAGAACATAAACACAGAGGGTCAGAAGCCCTTAATCTCTAAAACAAACCTATCTGAGTTGGCGATAAAGGCCTCCCAGATAATAGTGTAGTTCTAAAACACGATGCTTTTCAATCCAGCAAAATAATATATAAATTAGCTTTTATAATTGCATCAGCTGTTGTAACAGGTGATCCAAGTAGAGCTTGATTTAAGACTTCAATGTAAGATAGAAACATTTTAATTCATTTTGACATTTATTTTAAAAAGTTTCAGAAGATTGGAGAACTGTTGATATTTGAAAGCCAACTACATAACACTATATTTGTACAGAGTAATGTTTCCATTTCTCTTAGGGTATAAAAATTACACTTTTATAACAGACTTTTATTCATTTGTACCTGTTTTCTCTTGATATCAGGTTGTGAAGTGCTATTCACCAGGGCATCTCCTCAGTCATTAAAGAAAGACCTTTTGTGATATTTTTAATTAGCTTTAACCTCCTTCAAATCTGCAGGCATGGTTATGGACACTCATTGATTTTAATTACCATACTGGTATCTTACTGCTTTGCATTCCTTATTAAAATGACTCTCTAGAATTTCTTTTGAATGAGTCTTCTACATTAGATTTTTTACATTTAAAAAATGGTGTGGATTTGTTCGGATTTTATGTGTTAAATTCAGTGTTGCAGGAATTCTTGACTCATTTATCTGCATTAACAAGAGTTTTGAAGAAAGACAAGAACTTTATAGCATGTTTTATTCTATTTATTTTGAGTTTCCTTAGGAAGGAGGAGAGAGTTTGCATGTTTGTCACGTAAATGTGTAGCTTATAAATTCATTAAATCCATGGAAAGAAATAAAAATCTGTTACCAACAACAGTGTCCAATATTAATTCTCATTTGTTCAGCTTCTGGCTAATCTCACTAGGGTGTTTATCACCTAGAAACCAAATTTGTATACAGTAATACCCCTTATAAAGCACTTCTCATTAAAGTTACATGCACCTTCTGTTTCAAAGGGAAGGAATTTTCCAGTTGACTGCCAGAACTAAATCATGTATTTTCCCAGTTTTGCAAATGCCCATATTGCAGATCCATAAACCCTCTGTTTCATTTGTAGTTTTATGCATAGATATGTGTAGAATTTAGGCAGCATAACAAATGATAACACCACTGTAGTATCCTTGTTTTTTCTCCTTCTTGTGTAAGCTATAGAAGCTTTGTAAATTCCTCACTTTGCTATTGTCACAACTTGTTGAAGCAAGGTCTTACACTACTCTGCATGAAAAAAAGAGTTTGGAGATGACACACCATAGAAAAATTTCTGTATTTGGGAATAATAGAATGGCTTGGGTTGGAAAGGACCTTAAAAATCATCTAGCTCCAACCCTCCTACCCTGGGTAGGGTTACCACCCACTAGATCAGGCTGCCTAGGTCCCCATCCAGCCTGGCCTTGAATGCCTCCAGGAATGAGGCATCCACAACTTCTCTGAGCAACTTGTTCCAGTGCCTCATCACTATGAGTAAAAAATTTTCTTCTAACATCTAACCTAAATCTTCCTGCTTTTAGGGGAGACGCTGTCAGAGAAAAAGTCAGTCTCCCTTCTGTTAATAAGCTCCTTTTAAGTTCCGGAAGGCCACAATGAGGTCTTCCCAGAGCCTTATCTTCTCTAAACTGAACTCAGCTCTCTTGACCGTTCTTCATAGCAGAGATGCTCCAGGCCTCTGGTCATCTTGATGACTCTCTTCTGGGCCAACTCCAATAGCTTCCCATCTTTTTTTTGTCCTGGGGTCCCAAGACCTGGATGCATTACTTCAAATGGGGCATCACAAGAGCAAAGTAGAGAGGGAAAAGCACCTCCCTCGCACTGTTGGACACCTCTTTTGATGCAGTTCAGGACACAGTTGTCCTTCTGGGCTGCAAGCACACACTGCTGTCTTGTGTAAAGATTTTTATTCACCAGAGCCCCCCAGGTCCTTCTCTACAGGGCAGTTCTCCCAATCTGTACACATATCTGGGATTGCTCTGGCCCAGATGCAACACCTTACACTTGGACTTATTGAATATCATTATGTTCACATGGATCCACCTTTCAATCCTGAGAAAATTGAACACTGTTCAAAACAAAGGCATGTGTGACTAGAGCCACCCAAGCTTTACTTGAAAAATAAGAGCTAATATAAAAATGGTTTAAGAGAGGAGGTATGTTGAGGAAGATACTATCACAGACAAGTAAGGAGGATACCTCTGACTTCCAGGATCAGTCATTGGGCTGAGCCTCTTGTCCCCACCCATAGCAACATCTATTAGGTAAGATTCACACCCTCAACCAAATGCTGAATGTTTCCCCAGGAAACTTAGAAATCTCCATAGAGTTGTTTTATAGCATAGTACACTTCTGGCCAAGCTATATTATTCTTAATTACTTGCATATGCTTTGCAGACAGTGAATTTATAGCCGGCAATCCAAAGAATTTTTGCATCTATTGCTTCAATAAACTGCACCATTCACTAAGCTAGCCATATGAGTTCTAATCAAATGCTGCTATACAATTGCAGAGATTGTGAGTATCTCACCGAATGCTGCTAGACAAATCAGGCGGTGTGCTATTTGTGAATCTATAACTGTGGTAGTTCAAATATTGAATGCAACCTGACTTATAGTGCCAAAGAGGGTATCACTCAGACATTGTCCTTTAATGTGACAGCAATCTAATAAATAGACGTTCCTACATTAAAACAAGATCCTTAAACCATAAACAGGGATGAAAAACTTCATTTAAAAGTAAAGTGAAAATGACATATAATATTTTTAACGTTTCATTTTTTCAACTTGAGATTTATGCAAAACTATTTTAACATAACTGCATGTCTAACCTCAAGACTGATTAGGACTACTGAAAAGTATTTGCATACTTAATTCTTTCCAAAATTGCATCAAAGTACTCAGACAATACTCAATGGCTTTGTCTGTCATGGAGTTTAAAGAAACACAATTTGAATAAGTGTTATTAGGCACCTAGATTTAATGTGTGGAAAGCCAGTCACAACACGCAGCCCTCAAAGAATCTTTCCCTCAAGGAACTAGCAACTTTTTCATTCCATGATCCCTTTATTCTGGAGCCAGCAGATGGAATTGATGATCCCTTCCAACCCAGGGTATTCTATGATTCTATACTACCAGGTTCACCGCTAGTATTTGCTGTATTCATAAAGATGACTAAATAAGCAAGAATGACATTTGTACCAAGTGAAAAAGACCTTAATCCCTAAAGCCCTTGTTCCTTAAGTGGAATGTCCTTAATTTCAATAAAATAAACAAACATATTTACATGTCATTAGTGAATTTGAACTAGTATTTAAAAGAAAATTTGTAAAAAGAAAATATGTAACTGTCATTAAAACATGAAGCTCTGAAGAAAACCAAACTTCTGACTCTGCACTGTTGGGCATCAGGAACGAAAAAAAAAAAAGAAAAAAGAAAGAAAGAAAGAAAAGAACAGTTGAACCCAGAGATTATTAATATTACAGGATGAAACATATACAGTATGCATTCTAAAGTACAGTGATACAGATTATTCAACAGATGACTGGATCTCAATCCACCAAGCACTTGAGCTACTTTTCAAAGCCTTTTTATATAGTGAAAAGCAGATTAAAGATTACAAATTCTCTCAATTACTCTACACAGTGAAGTTGTAACATTAAATTTATTTAGACATAACTGTTTTTAAAGAAACCGGTTACTTTCATGGTATCTGTATCTCTCTATAACGTACTAATCTGTTTTTTAAAATGAAATATGAACGAGAACCCAAAACTTCAACATTTGGTAAAGATACGGTGTTTCATGCTTTTTAATCTCCCTGATTATGGAAGTATCCTTTCTTATATAGGAATATTTCTAGATATACGCTAACTGCACCAGGTATAAATGAAGTACAAATCATGTGCATTTTAGATTAAAAGGACAAATATTACATCTAATCTTTATAATCCTCAGATGATAACATGTTAAATAACATCAAACAGTAAGCTATTTTCAGTAATTACATTCATAGATTTTTCTTGCTTTTTTATCAAATACTGATTTTTTACTTATTTATTAGCTATAATATACTTAATAGGTGCAATGCTAATTTTCATAAGATAATTTGTTTAGCAGTTTAGGATATGAAAACACAAATGTATTTGTAGTCTATAAACAATTCTGCAATTCAGAACATTCCCTGTGGTGTTTGTTGCTGTAGATTGGACCTTGTGGAATTATAATTACCACTACTTTGCGTCTACCATGAACGAACATGAGTCAGTTCACAGATTGGCAAGTCTTATTGAAAGCTTAATTTCCTCGGTCTTTCTTCTCACCATGTTCTACAACTCTTTAATATGTCTCAAATCTGAATAAGAACTATAATAAAATCAAAGGAAAAGTTACACATTCTTGTTAGAAGGGCAGCAAATCCTACATAGTCTTAGTTTCTAACAGAAGTTACTTCTCTCACAGTGTCTGGTATGAAGCTGTGTTTTTGTTCCCAGAAGAGAAACAACTGATAACACCTGGCAGTGTTGAACACAGCCAAGGACACATTTTCTTCCTCAGTGAAGCAGTTAGAAGGCATAAGGAGCTGTGAATTGGGAGGGGACAGGACCAGGGCAGCTAACCCAAACTGACCAAAGAGCTATTCCATACCACATCACATCATGTGATTTTTACGGAAGATAAATCGTTCTCTTGCTCGGAGGGAGGGGCTGCTGGCCGGTTGGGTATCGGTTGTTGGTCCCTTGCTTTGGGTATTATTTCTTGTTTCTTATCTTATATATATATATGTACTGGTATTTCTTTTATTCTCTCTGCTGTCTTAGTAAATAGCTTTTATCTCAACCCACGAGTTCTACCGTATTTATTCCTTAATTCTCTCCCCCATCCCACTTGGGAGGGGGGAGGGTGAGCGAACAACTGTGTGGGACTTAGCTGTCTGCTAGGTCAAACCAGCACACACAAAAAAATAGATTTTTACTGTGAAATCTGTGACCATAAGCAATTGCTCAAGCAAACAAAAATTCTTTTTCCTTGAGAGAAATGAACTTCAAGTAAACAAGGTTGAGAACCGATGTTAAATAAAAAGCAATATCATAAAGTTTAACACATATTGATGAAAAAAACTCAAACACTGAAAATATCACAATTAGAATTACCAATCTTAATCAAAATGGATACATACAATTTCAGTTTAAAAAATATGATATGTTGTAGTGTTATTAGACTGCTTATATGTATGAAGTATATGTATTTATGCTAATGCTTATATGTAAAAATTAAATCAGAATAGCCACACTTTTTACAAAATGAAAATCCATTGGTATGTAAAATCTAAGTCACACTCCTTGCTGGCAGTAATTGCTGCACTGGATTCGCTAGTTCCATTCACAAAAAGCTGTGAAGATTGTGGTCAACAGTTAACATTTGATGGAATCTCATTTCACTGCCGGAATTGAAAGAAAAGTTGTTGAAGCTACCTATGCTTTAAGATGTGGGGTACTGTGCAAAAATTAGAACCACTTTTGACATACACCAACTAGTTGTCCTTTCTTGTTCAAGTACAAAAGATGTATTTGAAGTAGGAATTTTATTGTCATAAGCGTATTGCATTGTTTCAGTTAATTTTATTACAAATGAAATGTAAAGCTGAATTCCTAGAAACTACAAGGAAAACTATTAAAATTACACAAAGGGATAGTTCAGAAAGCTCAGTATTCTGCATAGATATTTATTCATGGAAGAGCTATCACTACTGCAACAAAACTTACAATTACTATGTTGAAAATGTTATATTTTCTTTATTATAATCAACAAAATACATTTTTCATTATGGGTATAGCTAATTGGTTGCTTTGACTGCATTTCAACTGATAGCTTGAATGTGTAGATACAATTCAAATAATTATCTGAAATCTGTTTGAAGCAATTTCATTGCTGAACATAGAAATTAACCTATAATTGTATAATAGAATTTTCTGTGGCATGTAACTTCTGTAGAAAATAACCACCCCACTCTTAAAGTAGTCCTATCTTAGTTTCTGACTAAATCAAAGCTCATAAGTGAAGAAGTGCAAGATAATATCTATCTAAAGATGCAGGAAAAAATTAACTATACGTAAATATATTACTATGTGTAATTTTTTTTTGCTATATGTATCTATAGCAAAAAAAAAAATTGATGAGAGATTGATTTTCTACTCACAAAAAGCAGTTCATCAAGGTCCAATTTTCATGAATGTCTGATGTGATGTCAAGAATTTGGAAACGTACTCTAGTTATCATAAGTATATATTAATGTTATGTATTGAAAATATAGATTATTGGTATTTGGCAGATAAATAGTTAAAACAAGGACTAATTACAAAACTGATCATAGTAGTTTCTCTAGTGGTCAATTTGTATATTTTCTGAGTACTATTTAAATAGTGGAACAATCACTACTCCTTGAAGATGATAGAAGTGATTTCACTGATTGAATATGATACACTGTTCTAATTACCAGCCTTTAGACCATATATTTTAAACAGCTGTAGTGTTCAAAATTTGTTCTTTAATATATATTTAAAAATAAAAACCAACTTACTGAGACACTGATACTTATGTTTGATTATTTTATTATTAAGTCATTGGATCAACGGCTATATACAATGAATCAGCCCCCTAGTGAATGACATTATCATGTATAGGAGACTATTACTAAGTTTTAAAGCAGTACATAAAAAAGGAAATGTATTTGTGGTGGTGAAGCCAATAATGTTTGCACTCTTAGGAACCTCATCACTGCATTCGCAGAAGTACAGGACATTGCTTATGACATGGACACCCATTTCCCATGGATCAAATCCTATTTTGATCAAGAAAAAAAAAAAAGGAGAGAAAAGGAAAATTAACGGAAGAGATTAGATGCTAAATTTTTGATACAGTATTTTTTCTTAAGACATTGCAGATAGGAATAATAAGTGCCATTGCAAACACTTGAAAATATTCTCTTTAAATGTCCAATTCCAATGCATTGAAAAGCATGCTATAGGTCTTCAGAGGTCATTTGTGTAAAATTTGCTCCCTATTGATCTGAATTTCATCATTATAATTATGGCAGATGATACTTTCTGTAGTACAGTTTAGTTATAAAAGAGCTTAGGTAACATCAAAATGTTCATTATAATTTCTTTTTCACTCAGATATGTTTCCTCAGCTATATATTCTGGAAAGAAATAAACTGTCAGTCAACTCTAATGGTTTCCTTTCTGTTTATCTACATAGTTGTTCAGATCTCCTTTTTAAAGGACATCTCTACCCTGTAGTAATATGGAGAAATAGAACTGTACAGCAGAGTACAGGAAATCTGATGGAAGACTTAAAGAAGTTAGATAAGTTATTTGACATAGTCCAGTTAAATAGCCTGGAGCTCTAGTTCAAGTAATTTATTTTATCAGGAATTTATCTTATTAAAAGCTCTGTGTGGGCTAATTTACCTTGCATGAATCTCTGAACTTCAATAACTGCAGTGGTCTTGGTATCTAAAACATCCTGAACTTCTTTATTTTGGTATGCAGTATGTAATATTGATGTGGCTGTGCTAGTTTTGTTAGAATGGGGCAAAGAAGGCAAGGGTGTAGGTTAATGTGAATATCTAGAAGGTCATAAGCTCCCTAGATAATTTTAGCTGTCAGTAAAATGCATGGGATTCAGAAGAAGGGATAAGAGTTAAGATCAAGTGCTAGACTTCTATAGGCCTCTTTATGCAACATTATCATACCTTTTTTCATAGCAGAAAAAAAGGAAAAAATAATAAAATGAAAAAAAAAATGAAAGAAAAAATAAAAGATGAAAGGAAAAAGAAGAAAACGAAAAAAAAAGAAAAGAAAAAGGAAGAAAAAGAAAAACAGAAAGCCAGAAATCTGGTTAATAAAACAGCATGATATAGACAGAGGCATTTACTTTCCAGAAGAGTACTTACAAAGCACTATATGAACAGAGATCCACACAAATGAGACAGAATCTGAATTCTATTTCCTCCTCACCACACAATGATCTGACCCAGTCCAAGAATGGTTTTAGTTCTGTATTAGCCATGCATGTAATTAAAAACAAACAAACAAACAAAAAAAGCTACTGAAGGTGCTATAGGCAGTGAAATCTGATTCCCCTTCTGCTCCCAGTGTCATGTCTGAGCAATGGTGTATCTGTATCCTCCCTGCTGAAAACAGTCATGCAACATGCAACAACAGCTCTGAGTATCCAGACTACGGTGAGGAATACTCCAGTACAACTACCGCTCAGCAGTTCATCACCACCCAGTAGAAGTCTGTCCTCGTTCACCACCTCTGGGCGAATGCCAAGTTTGCCCTTTTGCATGTGTGAAGAGTGAAGCAAGCCTCTGTGATACATTTGGAAGCATTCCAATATGGTAACAAACTTATCTATCAGAACAGTAACAGTAGCTATTTAGAGGAAAAAGTACATAAATATTGTTTAGCATTTTTGAAACTTTTGAGTGAGCCTAAATGTTCTCACGCTCACTCCAGATTATAGTACTTACTTTGAATGTTATCTCCACACAAGATTCAAAAAGCCTCTGTGTCATAGCATTCAAAAGGTATGAAGTTATTCACTGTCAACTATTTAGGAAATACGAAAAGAATAAGAAGAAAATTCCACATCTGTAGAAGTCTTGAATAGTATATTAGGTGCTTTTTTTTTTTTCTTTAATATATATCTTAAATTATGTTTCTTCTTTGTTAGCCATAGCATTATGCAAGGCAGATGAGTTCACTAAATTATCTACTATCAAGGCTACAGGAGTATGAAAAATTACCAAAAATTTAAAAAATGTTAAAGATGTGTTATTTTAGTAAATCTACTTTGCATCTAATAACCTCACTGGCCAACAGAAAATACTGCCTGCACTTTTTTCTCCTGTATCTGCATTGTGTACAAACTGTTTTACCTTTTTCTGATTAAAAACAGAACTGAATCTGGTAAAAACAACCTTTTACAAACATCATTTAGAATCACTCCCAAAGCTTTCTATGTCATAAAATCATATCATAGAATCATAGAATGGTTTAGACCATAGACCTGGACAGGCTGGAGAGTTGGGCAGAGAGGAACCTGATGAGGTTTAACAAAAGCAAGTGTAGAGTCTTGCACCTGGGGAGGAATAACCGTGTGCACCAGTACAGATTGGGGGATGACCTGCTGGAGAGGAGCTCTGCGGAGGAGGACCTCGGGGTCCTGGTGGACAACAGGTTGGCCATGAGCCAGCAGTGTGCCCTCGTGGCCAAGACGGCCAACGGGATACTGGGATGCATTAAAAAGAGTACTGCCAGCAGGTAAAGAGAGGTGATCCTATCCCTCTACTCTGCCCTGGTCAGGTCTCAGCTGGAGTACTGTGCCCAGTTCTGGTCTCCCCAGAATAAAAAAGAGAGGGATCTCCTGGAAAGAGTCCAGTGGAGGGCCACAAAGGTGATAAAGGATGTGGAGCATCTCCCTTAGGAGAGGCTAGATAATCTGGGTCTGTTCAGCCTTGAGAAAAGGAGGCTGAGAGGGGATCTTATTAATGTCTATGAATATCTAAAGTGCGGAAGGCAAAGGGATGAGGCCAGATTCTTTTCAGTGGTGCATAGTGATATGGCAAGGGGAAATGGCCACAAACTGGAACATAGGAAGTTGGGCACGAATATGCATAAGAACTTATTTCTGGTGAGGGTGACAAAACACTGGAACAGGCTGCCCAGGGAGATTGTGGAGTCTCCTTCTCTGGAGATATTCACGATCTGTCTGGACACCTACCTGCGTGGCCTGCTGTACGGAACCTGCTTTGGCAGGGGGGTTGGGCTCGATGATCTCTAGAGGTCCCTTCCAACCCTTACAATTCTGTGATTCTGAGATTCTGTGATATGTCATATCATAAAGACAGGCTGGATGAGGGTTTGAGCAGCCTGGTCTAATGGGAAGTGTCCTTGCCTGTAGCAGGAGAGTTGGAACAAGATGATCTCTAAGATCTCTTCTAACCTAAACTGTTCTTTGATTCTATGTTTAATGTTAAAACTGAAGTGACTCTCCAAATGTATCAGTGAAATTTTAAATTCTTTGGAAAAATTTTCTCAGCTGAAGTAAATCAGCATAGTTTATTGTATATGTTCTTAGCAAATCAACTTTCTCAACAAATTAAAAACACTGATTCTGATAGGAAAATAAATATGTAAAATCTTAAGCACATTGATTTCTCACTGGAATGACTGAATTTTTACTTATGTATCTGAACATCAAAATTATAGGTCACTTAGCAATATTTTGTGCAAAGGTGAATGATTTTAACAATTATTTTTATCAAAGACTCAAAATAATCTTCCAAATAGCAGCTGATATTTTGTCAAAATACATCCTTAATTAATGTCTGAAATTAGAAGGATTGGCAGATATATGCTTTAACATTCAAAATGTTATACTAATGGAACTTGCCATGGAATTTATGAGTCCCTTACATTTATCTTAGGAGAAAAACAATGAGACATGTAAATATTGTTAATTTAATCTATGTCCTATCATTGTATTTGTTATCAGCGTTGTGTCTCCCCAAGTTACCAAAAAATAATAAGGATAAATAAGCATCGGACAGAGCTCTGCAGATGCCAGATTCCAAATGACTGAGTCAGACTAAAATTTGTCATAGTCCCATGTTGAACAATAAAAGCAATTCAAAGGCAGCTACATTCTGCACAGTTTCTTCATCATTTGAATAGCTTAAATCTACAAGACTAGTTTTTAATTGTTTATTTGATATACCACTCGATTGTCTCCTTTGCACTGTATCAAAAAAGAACAAAGTAAATTAATAATAAACTCAGACACATCTGCAAAGTAACTGCTACAGGATAAGATTTATTCATATCTAAGATGATGATCCCTGGACTCCAGATAACTGAGTAGGGAATATAAATTTCTTGCAATACCTCAAATCATGATCACAAGTTTAGCATTCCAAATTCGTGTTGGTACAACAGACTTCGACATATCACACTACGCTATTCACTTGTGCGAATTGACATTGAAAATATAAGAGTAGAAAGGAGTTGAATGACTTTCTGGTGTATATTGTTTAGCTCTGTAACACATTTGTATGGAACAGAAGATTCTGAGTTTCTACACAAAAGTAATAATGAAAAGTAATGCAGACGAAAATAGCTTGCCTCTAGCAAGACTAATGGCAAGGTCAGATTACATCAATTAAATGGGAATGCCTCCAAGATAAAGCTAATTCCAAACATTATGAGCTTTATCTCTTCTAAAAAAGTGTCTAGTTCTACATATTTAAGTCAGTTTAACTGTAAATTCACAGTTCTTCAACAGGAGAGGACTGTGAAAAAACAAAAAAATGCTCTGAAAGTAGTGAATAAAAATATTAGGCAACATAAATCAAAAACAAACCAAAAGGCAAAACACCTCCCCCCCCCATAGCCAATAAAATACTGAAAGCATCTTATTTTCAATATTCAAAAATGCAATACAACTACAGTCAGTATGTTCTTAACTATTAAAAACACTTATCATTTCAGTATTATCTTTCCTTAAAAATTCTGAATAATGTTTGGAAACAATGATTAATGATAAATGCATAAAACCAGTAAGCAGATCAACATTTTCTCATTTGGAACATGATTACTCTACAGATGTCTGTGAGAAAACTCTCCTCTTGCTAAAATTTGGTACTGAATGTTGATTAGAGATATCTTTAAACTACATAACCCTTCCAGGCAAGAACCTTGGCTTTGAGTTCTAATCCTACTTCCAACCCTTGCTAGGTCTAAAATTAGAGGTAAATGAACCGCTGTCTCATTAAAGTCTAATAGGCAATTTGAATGAAAGCCAATTTTATCTCATTATGAAGAGATCCTACAAAGAAGAGTGGTGAAAAGTAAACTTTTACCATAATCATCTGCTTCCTTAAAGCCATTGATTTAAGGAAGTCGGGTTGGTGCCTGACTGTGGATTCAAAATCAAGGCCCTCAAAATTTTGCAGAGTTGGATGAGATGACAGTCAAAAAAAGTACAATTTGCAGACACCTCTAGGTTATACCATGGCTCATCACTCAGAATAAACGTTAGTTTTTGATATCATAAGAGCTGGGCTGGGCACAGGGACAAACATAAGAAGTAGCCTGAGGTTATGTTAAAAGGCAAAAACAAGTAAACCAAAGTAACAAATCAACCAAAAAACCCTAAAAGTTTATTTCATCCAAGACATCCAAAGCATCCCAAATACTTTCTTTTAAGTGCTTACTTTCTGCATCTCTTATTTTAGAAGGGAAAATATTAAGTTAGATATGGTAATAGAAATAACTATATTTACAGTTACAACTATAGTAAAAATCTGCTAGCATGCAGAGTGTCAGCACTCTTCCAGAAGAGTGAATTCTAAGAAAATAGTGATGCTATTTCAAGAGGGAATTTCAGATTCTCAGAAGGAATAGAAGAATTTATGTTGATATTTAATAATATCCATGACCTTAAAGGCCAGACAAAATGTAAAATATTCATTAAAATGTGCCTGCAGCCATCCTAAAGAAAAAAAAATTCTCCCTCACCTTTTTCCCCCTGTGAGTAATTCTGAATGCAATGGGGAAAATAATGATCTCTTGATGGGCAAGTTTTAAAGAAGAAATGAAATGTATCACAAGATGAGTAGTAGTTACAAAGAAAATATAGATAAAATAATTTATTCTGGGATGATGAAAAGGAGTATTGGTGCAAAATTAACTGTAAGAGGGGAAATATAATCCCATTTTTAAAAAGGCAAAAAAGGAAGACATTGGGCACTACAGTTCAGTCAGTGTCATCTCTGTGCCAGCAATATCATGGTGCTGATCCTCATGCTACCATGCCAGTGAGGAGGCTGGAGGTATGCAAGTTGCTGGGAGGGAACAGGACACAGACGGGACAGATGACTTGAACTAATCAAAGGGATGTTCTGTCCCATATAACACCATACTCCAACCATATATTATTACTAATATAAGCTGGAGGGAAGAAGGAAGAATTTGGAGTCAAGGCATTTGCCTTCCCAAGGTACTGTTATGCATGATGAACCTTGCTTTCCTGGAAGTGGCTGAATATTTTCCTGCTGACTGCGAATAGAGAATGAATTCCTTACTTTGCTTTGCTTGCACATGCTGCTTTTGTTTTATCTAGTAAACTGTCTTTATCTCAATGCAAAAGTTTTTTCACTTTTACCGTTCCAATTCTCTACCCCATCCCACTTGAGGACAGCAAACAAGCAGCTGTGTGATTAGAACTTGACACTTTTCCAATGTTTTCTTCCATTCTCATCTTTTGTTTTCTTTTAGACTCATCTCACACTGCTGAATAAGTCTTACGCTGCTCTGATGATTTATTGGCTTTCAGTTGCCCCAGCTAACTTATCACTTGTTCTCCACTGACCCTGAAGTAATCCAAGATAGAAAGTACATGGCCAATAATAGATGACAGCGATTAATATATTCAACATTGTACACTAAGCATTTTCTTTATACTTCAGTCCTTTGAATGGATCCCTTGACACTTTAGTTGAGCTTGAAATATTCTCTTGTTGGTCTCCAAAAACATTTTTCATTTATAATTTTTTTCAGGTATTATTTGCTATATATTCAGTATGTACACTTCTGTTCATCCACTGATGATATACAGGAGGTCATAGCACGGTATTTTATTGTTGTGTTTAGGATAGCTACATTATTCATAAATGGTGAAATTGATTTTTTCATTCTATCAAAAAAAATGTCTAAAAACTTGTATTAATATATGTTCTGGTTTCAGCAGGCAGGCCTGGAAACCCCACACAGCCTTTCGCTCACCCCCCCCCCTCCTCCCAGCTGGGATGGGGGAGAGAATCGAGAAATAAGGTAGAACTCGGGGGTTGAGATAAAAACTATTTACTAACAGAAAGAAGAAAATAGAGTACAATAACAGTAATGATAATTATATACAAAATAAGTGATTGTACAAAGCAATCGCTCACCGACCGCGACCGATGCTCAGCCAATCCCCAAGCAAACGGGCCCTCCCCGCTCACTTCCCTTCCTTATATTACATGATGTCATATGGTATGGAATATCCCTTTTGGTCAGTTTGGGTCAGCTGCCCCATTCTTGTCCCCTCCTAGCTCCCTGCGGCCCCCCCCAGCCTCTCTACTCTCCTGGCAGAGACATACAAATGTCCTTGGTTCTGTTCAGCGCTGCCGGGTGTTATCAGCCATGTTTTCTTTCTAGAACCAAAACACAGCTTTGTAGCAGACACTGAGAGAAAGTTTCAGTTAGAAACTAAGACAATATATCATTTTCTTAATAAGTAAATTACATGGTGACAAAATCAACTCTCTCTTTATATATATATATCAACCAAATTCTGTAGTTTAGAGAAATTTGTATAAATAAATAAATAAATATACATCTTTATATCACCTAAATACATAATTCTTATAATCTGAATGTGATAAAAAATAATACGTTTTCCACACTAAAAACAGCATCAGTTTAAAGTGCTCTCTCACACTTCGTAAGGCTTCAAAAGAACTTCAATAAGCTGGAGAAATGTTGTTTACAGGAACCTCATGCTGTTGAGCAAAGGGAAATGCAAGTTCTGCATCTCACATATGAGGAAAGGCAGAGAGAGCTGAGACAGTTCAACCTGGTGAAAAGAACTCTTGGGAGATCATATCAATACTTGAAGGAAAGGTGTATAGAAGGATCGAGGCTCATTTTAGGGGTGTCCGGTGAGCAATCAAAATACAGTTGTTGAAGACATAAATAAAGTGTAAAATACGTGTTTTGAATCAGCACATATAAATTGTATGCATATAAATTGTTTTATTTCCTCTTCTTTTTTTTTTCTTTTTTTTTCTTCGTTTTTCCCCAAATCAGTGGAAAATACTTGGGAAAATAACTCTTCATTGGAGAGACCTGAAGTTAGATATTTAAATATATTTAAAGTCTTCAAGCACAAACTCTTGAAACATCTATAAGACTTATTTAAGTTATTGTGAATAAGCAGACAGTATAGAAATTATGTCAGTAGGAAATTTTTTTCCCCACGCTGATTACTGAATTTGGTCTCTTAATATGACAAACACATCTATTTCAGGAAAATTGAATTGCTTTTAATTGTGATTGGTTTTAAGCACATAAATGATTCATTGTCTGTAACCATAATTGAGATACTGAATGCTCAAATTCCACTGTGAATACCAAGATCTTGAGTACTATGTTAAGTGATTTAAAATTTCTGAAGCATTGATTTGGAGTTGACAAATCTCATTCGTTACTGGCACCTGCTGTCATTTCTCACCTGGGCTACAGTTCCCACCACAAAAAAAAATGTCTTGAGTAGACTCAGTGTCACATCTGAAACTGGTGTCTCAGATGACATTATGCATCCACATATAGATGTTTGCAAGCCACACCAGGTAAAGTATTGCTGTATGTGTCAACACTACTTATCGAACATATGTCTGAACAGTACATGTACCTACATACTCCGGTCACTACAGAAGTAATGCCTCCTATTTATTTCCATGGAAACTACAACAGATACAAAGAGCACAATAGCACTATTTGATAGAGAAAATTCTCAGCTACAAAACATTATTTTTCCACATAGTCACCACCATTAGCTATATATTTTCATCAGTGATGAACAAGAGCCTGCATGTCACTCATAAAAATCCACACCAGTGGAGGTGGCCCACTGTCTCTGTTGCCACTGTTGAAATGCACCATCCACTGCCTCACTGTGCTAACATCCATTACTTGGTCTCCATAAACATTCAGCAAGCATTAATGAATATCAACTGGTGCAACATTTTTCTGCATGGAGAAATTCAATGACATGTTTTTGCTTCATATGCACTTCCATCTCAGACACCATTTTGTCAGACTGTCCCTCTGCTGTCATCTGTGGCACAGAAACAAAATGTAATGGACTATTGGTGGGAAGGTTCAACCTCTACTGCCATACCACCAGCATTCCAGGCTGCCTCGCCGGCCAACATAATAAAATAGGAGGAATTATTTTCAGAGTAGCCCTCAAAATATGTATGGTGATTTGCCGTTTATGCAGTGTCATGTATGTCCTGTTGCAATTTCATAAGACAAAATGAAATCTAGGATGGCTACTTGAGAAATTTACTTTGTTACTATAATAAGAGATAGCAAGATTAACTTTTTTGCTTGTAGGAACTCTAATTCTAGGAATTCTAAAATGAATGAAAGCAGGCATTTGCAAGCACAATTGCAATATAAGGGGATCAGCTTTAGATGTAACAACTTTGTGCCTAGTTTTCCCCGAGTCTTCCTATTGATAATAATTGGATACTGGTTCCTTAAAGATGAGAGGTATAAATTAACAGGTATGTTGCAAGCTGGCAGAAGTCATTTTCTTATGAATTGATTTTCTTGTTAAGAGATTGTCTTCACATAGCCTGAAAAAAGGTACCATGAGGAAACTCTGAACTTACAAATATCTAGAAAAAATATATGTATATAAAAGACAATAATTCTATTTATAAAATTAATTTATTTGAATGTTATAAATAACTGATTTTCTTCTTAAGAAACATTTATAAATATTTTACATAAACTGAGGTTTCTACCATTCCCAAAAGTTATCATGCAGATTGGTCTTACAATAACTTTCAAGAACCTCTGCATCTCAGCTGAGATTTTGCTCCTTTGCACAGACCAGATGTCATTCATCAAGAAAAATATTCTCTCAGAGGCACAACAGTGCATGTGAGTGCCAGCATAAACTGAATGAGAAGGCTGAAATTCTAAAGGATCATATGTGTTTAAAAAATATTGAAAATCTTTACTGTCGTAGATGGATCTCTTCTTCTTCCAAGACCCTCACTGACAAAAAAGAAGTGTTTAGACAAACACAAGTATTTTCCAAGCATCATTTATTCAACAGTTCACTTTCCAATATTCTGTAATATCCATATTGATTTAAGTTCTAGTGCTTCACTTGCTCAGAACAGCTAGATTCAAAGACACTGTCTTTGAAGATAGAAAGATTCGGTCTTGCAATTAGAGTTCTTGCTACAACTATCCGCAATAGTTCTAGTAGTAAAATTGTTTGATCTATTGGATTGACAAGAAATATTTTCTTCACTACGCTTATTTCATTTTTCTAAATTCTTCTTGCAGACTTATTAGTAATGTCAACTTGGTGATTTATTTAATTATTTTCCATAAACACACTGGACTCCCAATGTTTAAACACCTTTGGAACACAGAGACATATTTAGAATATTTATAAAACTGGTCTGTTAATATGTATGACATAGCTCATGCTGTAATACGGTATTGCCATTGTTAAGAGCAGGTCATAGGCTTTGTATTGAGTTTGGAAGTTATATAAAGAGTGAGGTTTGTCAGGCCTGTTCTGCCTTTTTTGATTTTTTTTTTTTTTTTTTCTCTTGGCCTGCCTCCAGGTTAATATTACTTGATTTATCTGAAACAGTAGTTTTATCTAATTGACCACATAGACGCATAGAAACATAGAATGGCTTGAGTTGGAAAGGGCCTTAGAGATCATCTCGTTCTCCTTTACCTTACATGGATAGAGACACTTTCCAGTAGACTAGGTTGCACAAAGTCCCATCAAATCTGGCCTTGAATATTTCCAGGGATGGGGCATCCGCAATTTCTCTGGCAGCCTGTTCTAGTGCCTCACCACCCTCACAGTGAAGAATTTATTCTTTATATCAAAACTAAACCTTCCCTATTTTATTTTAAAATCATTGACTCTTGTACTGTGAGTATATTCCTTGAGAAAGAGTCCCTTCTCATCTTTCCAATAGGCCTCCTTTAGGTACCGGTAGGCCACTATTAGATCATAGAATCATAGAATGGCTTAGGCTGGAAGGGACCTCATCTTTTTTCAACCATTCTGCCATGAGTAGGGTTGCCACCCATAAGATCAGACACAAAATCAGGTTGCCCAGGGTGCCATCCATGCTCATGGCTCTCCTCTGGTCTGTCCTGAATAGGTGCATGTCTTTCTAATGCTGAGGGGCTCAGAGCTGAAAGCAGTACTGCACATAGATTCTCTTGGGAGTGAAGTACAGGAGAATCACCTACTTCAACTTGCTATCTTTTTTTTTTTTCTTGGTAATAATTATGTCTGAACCAATAATGATTCTTGGACTTGACTTCTACAGTTCAAAATATCTTAATACTAAATTCTTAGCTTTATATATAAGGTATGTTCCTTCTCTGTCCATAAGCAAGAATTTGAGTGTAACAATGTGCAGTGTACATTAAGCCCCCCACAGATATTTGGTGACACATTATAAATGAGATTGTGTAAACAAAAATTAAATGAATGTGTTGAAGCAGGAGATGGGAAAATAATTTTTCATAAAGAGACCAGTCACTGGTGACAATGAATGGTGGTAATTGCTAGAGAAAGATCTTAGGGCAGGAGGTTATCAGTAGGATGTCGAAGCAGTGGAAACATAGTGTTCAGATATAGCAGCAGTAATCTACACAAGCAAGAGCAGTACAGGCATCCAGAAAGTGACACAGGAAGGAAAAACAAGTGCTGTTTTGAGGCTGGAAGATGGAAAATCACTTCTTGGTAAAAAAGAGAGAGAGAAGCTGAAGAAAAGAATACTCACAGTGTATGTGTTCAGTAATAGTATTTTCATGCCATTCTCCTCACGAATGTAGGTGAACTAGACTGCAGACAGAAAGTACCTATTCATCCTTACCAGTCATGTGATTTTCACCTGCTGAATTTAAGAAGCATCACTGCTGATTCAGATTTATATAAAGAAAAAAAATGGAAACTACAGAAAATTATTCTTTCCTCATTTTTCAGTAACTTAGAGCTGATTAATTTCCTTTGTGCTGACCTGGCCCTGTACAGGTCATAGAATCATAGAATCATAGAATGGCTGGAGTTGGAAGGGACCCCTAGGATCATCAGGTTCCAACCCTGCTGCTACAGGTAGGGCCACCAACCTCCAAATTAGGTACGAGACCAAGTTGTCCAGGACCCCATCCAGCCTGGTCTTGAACACGTCCAGGGACAGGGCATTGACAACCTCTCTGGGTAACCTGTTCTAGCAACTCACCGCTCTCTCAGTAAAGAACTTTCCCCTGATATCTAATCTAAACTTTGCCTCCTTCAGCTTAACACCATTCTCCCTTGTCCTATCACTATCTACCTTTTTGAAAAGTTGATCTCCCTCCTGTTTATAATCTCTTTTTAAGTATTGGAAGGCTGCAATGAGGTCTCCCTGCAGTCTTCTTTTCTCCAGGCTAAACAAGCCCAGTTCCTTCAGCCTGTCTTCATAGAGAAGGTGCTCCAGCCCTCTGATCATCTTTACAGCCCACTCCGGACCCTTTCCAAAAGCCAGACATCTTTTCTGTACTGGGAGCCCCAGACCTGGATGCAATACTCTAAATGGGGCCCCACAAAGGCAGAGTAGAGAGGGACAATCACTTCCCTGTCCCTGCTGGCCACCCCTCTCCTGATGGAGCCCAGGATACCATTGGCCTTCCTGACTGCAAGAGCACACTGCTGGCTCATGTTAAGCTTTTCATCCACCAGGACCCCCAGGTCCTTCTCAGAAGTGCTACTCTCAAGCAGTTCTTCTCCCAGTCTGTATATATATCTGGGATTACTCTAACTCACGTGCAAAACCTTGCACTTTGCTTTGTTGAACCTCATTAAATTCACATAGGCTCAACTTCAGATTTTGTTGAGGTCCCTCTGTATGGCATCCCTTCCTCTGCCCCCTTTCTTATTCAGAGGGATGGAGAGCTCTTGCACTCTCAGAAAGGCATCTTTAAAGAGCAGCCAGCTTTCCTCCACTCCTTTGTCTCTAAGGACAGCTTCCCAGGAGATTTTATCCAATAATTCCTTAAACAGCCTGAAGTTTGCTTTCCTGAAGTTCAGGGTCCTATCAAAGATCTAGAAGGCTATCACAGCCTGCAGAAACTGTGAATAGCTGACTGAACTACACAGTGAAGCAACTAATAGGTTTATTTCGTAAGCACCAAAAGTTCATGAAATCAGCCTCTCATACATGCAATGATCAGAAAACCAAGACCTAAGACACAGTGGATTCAAAGCATGTGCATCCCGCAAGTATAAAATGGCACTTTATTTTTTTTTTAAATTGAAAGATATGAAGACGAAGGAGAGAAAGCTGGTGAAATAACAGAAAAGAAAAAGGCAGTATAAGAGTAAAGTAAACTATTTTGTATGAATGCCACTTTTTTCTCTTTCTTTTTTTTTTTTTTTTATACTGTGCCCAGCCATTAATAAAATTACCCATTTGAAGGTGCACATTTTTCTGCAGGCAAAGACATTAAATCTGCAGTAACCATATATCTATAGAAGAAAAAAATAACAGTTTCTGAAGGCAAAATTGGTTACTTGAATAACCAATTGTAAAATTAAAGAAAAAGTGCACATTACAGATTGCTTTGGAATGTGAATGAATTACCAAAAGTGCTTGTTATGTTCCTTCCATTAGCTCTGCTTATCCTTAATAAGGATACAGGCTGTGATTACATTCTCAGGATATATATTTTTTTAATTCTCATTTTAAAGGTACTTAACATTTCTGTAGTTGAGCAAGGAGAAAGTTCAACAAACATATCTCCCAGGAGACTGCAAAAGTTTATGAGGAAATACGTTTCTTAGAACTTAATTCAATTATTCAAAACATCTCTGTGCCAATGAGGTAATAACTAAATGAAAATTAATTTTTAAAGTTTATTATACGCGATTAGATTTTTTGATAATTAAATAATACATTATTAGTTCCTTGTCAACTTAGCAGTGTTTATTATAAACACACTGAATGAATTTCCTGACTTACATGAAGTTGTGCAATAACCTTAAAAGTCGTCACAAAGGCTTTCATACTGAAAATGTTTACCATGCTAACTGATTATCAAAAGTAAGATGAATTCTACTTTAAAAGCATCATTAAATAATTAATTTTGATGGCTATAATTTTTGTCCTTCTTCCTTAACTGTACTTCAGTAGAGCAATACAAAGCTAGTGACACTGAAGACTAAATACAGAAAAGTCCCCATCTATTTTTTCTTAACTTTACTCTTTAGCCCTTTATAAATGTAAGTCAAATTTAAAGATATAAATTTTCTACGTTTGAAGTTTAATACCTCGTTTCCAAAATTTTGCATCCCGTAGCCATTGATATATGTTGTATATTGCTATTCACACATCCATAATGATACTATTTGTATAGCCAACAAAACTACAGGAACTGTAATTATGCATTTGAGTTAAGTATTCACAGCTCACATTTCAGTTTTGTCAATTAAATCATGCAAGCAAAAGAATAAACTGAAAGGTTAACCTATGCAAAACATGTATTTGTTATTTACTGTACTATAATTGTCATAGAATAGTCTCAATAATGTTGACTTTGTTGTCAAATAAGCATAGAGGAAAAGATTATTTTATAATTAAGAAACTAGCTAGGTGAATAGAATAACTCCATGAAGACCTTCAGAAGCATGTTTATTTTCCTTGATTTCATAGAGATTACAGTTGTTTATGTTGGTAGGTTGTAACTCAGATATGTGCCTGATTTAGACTTCTTATATAGTCACACTGTGTAAGGGTCTCTTGTAAGTCATGAGTTAAATCAGCACATGCGAAAGTTTTCAGCTAGTTCTAGCAATTAACAGTCATCCACCACTGCAGCGTAGGAGCTAATAAATATAGCATGAGTCTATACTACTATTTTGGTTTCTCTCAGGAGTGCACTTCTAGGGCAAATCTTGTAGTCATTCCCACTTAGCCATACTTTTGTACAGCTTGTAGAGTGGAGCTCAGGAGACCATTCTGGAGCCAATTAGAATTAACCTCCTTGAAACACATACACTATAAACGTTACGCCTTCAGCACTAACGTTTTCATTTTAACAATTTAGCTTAATTATTGGCTAGATTATTTGCTGATATAGAACAATTACAAACTACACTAGTGTCATTCACTAACACATTAGATAAAGTACACCTACTGTGTTTCTCATGCTAATGGAGTTGTCTAAAAAAAATTGTAAAGATAAATAACATTTTCAGCCTCTGTGATGTCCACTGCGGCTTTCAAGACAATGGGTAATGGGCAATGAGTGAGTACAAAATGATTGTGTGTGATCTTGAGCCATTGTAAATTTTCATGATTACTCACACAAATGAAGGAGATACAGAGGGTCCTTCTCATTTTGCTAGAGAAAGGAGCTGGGGCTTGGTAGCATGAAAAGCATGGAAAAATAGGAAATAAGGAAGAAAATTCTGACTGAAGCAGTCTATCTACAACTGGAATCATATCTTGGATGTTAGACAAGATAGCTATCTTTCCCAAAGAAAGTCTGTCAACAAAGTGTTTCCACTAGCATCTGCAAGAATTTTACAGAAAGAAAATAAATTGAATACAAAATGTAGCAAATACCTAAAGTAAGAATGCATTCTGGTAGTTTCACTTTGTCTTCTCTGTCTAGTAGACAACATTTGTTCCCTAATTTTCCTGTGATTAGTGGATCTGCACAATCTAAGTTTCTTCCATATTTACTGACCTGGCATTAATACATGAGTTGTGTTTTAGTGTGCTTTCAGCTTCGCTTCAACCAGACTTCATTTCCTTTTCTCCAAGTATTTTTCTCAGTAAGAGTTTTGTACATCATGTGTCAGTGCTAAGTAAAGCATCATAATAGGCTAATACTGTTATTAACCTTGACACACACAATAGGACAATTAGAACATAATTATTGGGCTACCTTAATTGGACCTTGAGAACAGACAAATCAAGATCCTGAACTCTTTAACAAGCAGCCAGCTAGTCAGTACCGGCTGTGTAGCTACAAGTCTGAAGTAGCTTGTATGCAACATCAATAAAATCTCAAAATCCTTTCAGCGTTTTCCCTATCACAGGGTGAATGTGAAAACCATTGTGCTTAATTCTTGCTGACAAATACTTTCACATGTATTGGCAAACAGTCAGCTGCAGATGAATAGAACAAAGTAGCTGCTTGCAAAGCTCAGCCAAGAGCCAATAACTGATAGTCTTCTTTCTCCTCTGCAGCTCACTAAGGGATTGTGTCAAAGAGTCAGACACATATTTCAGGTGCCCAAAAGAGACATTCTTTCATTACCATTCTTTTGTCTGTACATGCTGGTGGAAAAACATCAGTTATTCCCTAGGCACAGACTGATTACTTGATCTGTTCACTGAAGCATCTGGGAAGTCCTGATGGGATCCTGCTCTGAAATTGTTATACTCTGCATGATGCTAATACACTTGTCTTGGGTCCATTGGCTTTATTCCTGTCAGTCAAAGACTGTCCTTTTTTCAACCCTGAATATCTTTCATGCCAAAAAAAATCTCAGTAGAGCAGTGTTACACCTAAGACAATAAAAATGCATCCTTTGCATAGGCTTCTGATCACTCCTTTGAAGAAAATCCAACGGCGTGCATTAATCTTAAGCAAAAGTTTTAGGATTGCCTCTTAACGACCTGGCAAAACATACAAAGATAATGGAAACTATACTACAATCTTCACAAAACTGATAGAATCATCAAGTCTTTCTGAAACTGTAGTCCAACAATAATGCATTGCTTAAGCTGTGAGCCTACAATGAATGAAGAGGAGCTATAGGAGCCTTGTTGAAGTTGGACTTGAAGATGTTTGTGGATCTCTTCTATGGATCCTATGTATGATATGTTTATTGTTTTCTAGATTTAGAAGTCTAGAATAATTCTTTTCTCTTAAGGATTAAAAACAAATAAAACAAAACCTATCTTAATTTTTGGAAATTTCAGAGATTTCTCCAAAGAGTCTAGAAATTAGCCTTGCATTCTTTCCTCAAAAGAAAGAAGACAAAGCTACAGTCAGGATCTATTAATTCACATAGATCCTAACTATATTTAAGAAATAAGCCTGTCTTTTACAAAAGTAACTTGAAACTTATGGTGGGATAAGCCCTTCCTCGTTAAATAACTGCTCTTGAATATGCTGTTTAGGATGTATTCTTTTGTAATTTTTCTGGAAAATTTCATCAGGAGATGATAGACAAGAAATCCCAGATACATTTTTTTTTTTT